>ML784164.1:65357-81874 GCA_009831015.1 Picea engelmannii
ACTATCATCAAACTCTACACAACCTATTTCTAGATTTTCTTCTTCACTTGTAGAGAAATATTCAATATCATCACTCTTTGAATTATTGCAATCAAGGGTCTTTGGAGATTCTTTACCTTCATTTGAAATATCTTCAAGATCTTCCTTTTTGACAAAATCATCACATGATTCTTTGCCTTCATTTGAAATGTTTTCAAGCTCACATTTAGAAATAATGTAGTCAAGAGTTTTTGGAGATTCTTTACCTTTAATGATATTGATGGAGTGGTCTTCAATATATTCCTTCTTGCTTTGATATGTCTCCTCTAGCTTTAGCCATAGATCCTTGGCAGAAGTGCATTGTCCCATGCTCTCTTTGATAGGGCTTGAGAGTTCACTAAGAATTGTCTTGAGAGCCAATGCATCACTCTTCTTTCCTTCCCTTTGAGATGCAAACTTTGACTTGTTATTCATGGAAACCGATCCACCAATGGCTGCCTTCCAAATGCCCGCTCCCATTTCCTTCAAATGTACTCTAATCTCTATTCTCCAAGTAGAATATTTTTCCTCATCAAGGATTGGAACTTCATCATCCATTTGTGTGTCCATGGATCTCCTCCAAGCTTGTTAAGGCTTCTGGTGAAGGCCTTCTCTAATACCAATTGTTGGACACACCAACTACACTGAGAGGGGGGGGTGAATAGTGTAGGGATATTTTTCCCAAAACTTACTTCTTACACAAAACTCATTAGTTAGCAATCACCATTTACTCATTCACTTATTGCTTTCATTTATAACCAGTTAAATGTGAACACATATCAACAACATATATCAACAATATATCATAAAAAATCATCACCACAAGGAACACAAAGAACACACGATGTATGTACAATTTTATTTTTATTACGGACTACAATCCTTGGGTTATCAACAACAACTGAATAGAGTACAACTCTACAAGAGCACCAACTCTATAATGCAAGACTCAACTTACATCCTCAACACCAATTGAGATGAGGCAACAATCCTAAAAAAATATCAATCTACCACAGGTACGTGATCTGTCGGTAGTGCAACACGTGTATGTATGCGCCCTACCAGTAGTACATCCCACGTCTGTACTCGACCAGTCTATACTACAACCTGCATATCACCTCTAAGCAATTAGGGTTTTCATTTCATCACACACTCAAATCCTTTACAACCTTCAATCACATTCTCTTCTGTCTCTTACTGTCCAATCTGACCCATAACTAGTCACAACACATCCAAGCTCTCCAACAACTCACTCATACTCCTCAACCATACAATATGAATGTTATTGAATCATGTATAAGTAATCAACATAATATAACAATCATATCATCACTGAATCATAAGAGTGCTTCTCACTCCATCAACCAACATAAACCACATCACAACAACCATACCAAGAATTCCTTAAGCATTCACCACACAAAAAACAAGAGTATCCATCAAGTCAACACTCTAACCATACCAGAATATCTATGGCAGATCTAAGCCCATATAATGTAGATTTGGAACCTGCTTCAGTCTTCAGGAGCCTGGCACTAGCTCACACACAAGCATACAAGACTTCATCCACTGTACGCACCCTGTCCTTATTCATCCCGCGTATGTATGCGCCCTGGCTCACTGCAGCCCGTGTATAACTCAAAAACTAGTGTTTCTGAACTTCCAAGACTTTTTCTGTCATAATCTTAGACTTTCCAAAACTTTGATGCATCTATGAGATCCTCCATACTCTCTCTCTCAGAATAGATCTTCAATACATGCTCAAGAGATGCTTTCACAAGAGACCCTTGCCTCTTATTTATACTCTTCATCTTCTAGGTCACTTAACCCACTTATAGGTCACTTAACCCATTTCTAGGTCACTTAACCTAATTTCCTCTTTTTAGGGTTAACCACTTTCCATAATTAGAAAGTTCTCCATTACTTTATCATTTAAATATTCTTTCTTGACTTTGTCACCTCACTTTATCATTTAAATAATCTTCTTTGATTTTGTCACTTCTCTTTATTATTTAAATAATCCTACTTGACCTTGTCACTTCACTTTATCATTTAAATAATAATTTCTTTTGCAAGCTCTTTGACTTCTTTGACCTTTTGGGGCTTCAAGCCTACATATGAGGGTCCTCCATCTTCGTAAGGCCATAACTCTCAAAACATGAGGATTTATGTGACATTCCACCGGAAATGGCATGACAAACACTATCCATCTAAGATAGTTTCACTGACAAATTCATTGATCTTCATATCATTATTCCACAATCAAGCATGGGTTATCCAACCATACTTCAAGGATAACTCAACCATAAAGCATCTTCCCGTGAGGGCTTTCACCATAATGGGACCACTTTGGAGTTCATCCATTTGTGCATATTATCAACCATATATCAATCCAATTATGCATCATATCAATGGCAACTCATTGATCCATATTCATCTATGCATCATATCAAATACAACTCATTGATCCATCTTCATCTATGCATGACATCATATGACTATGATTCCACTTGACATCTATCCATTCTCATCAAGGACAATACATATTACATTTGACATCAATCATCAATAAATAAATCCTTTGGCATCAATCAATCACTTGACATCAATCAATCAAACCTTTGGCATCAATGACATCATGATCCAACACCTTCTTCCCCTTTAACAAGAGGAAGAAAATCAAACACAAATCATAGAGAGAAAGAAGCATAACCAAAAATCTTAGGGGGCTCTCAGGGATCCTTGGATAACATCGTATATAGCGATGGGATATCCTGGCAGATCTGTTAATTATGTTTTTCTTCTACATTTTCTTATGTAATGAATTTGTAAAGATTTGTTCATGCAATCAAGAAGTAGTAAGTTGGAATCCAAGGAAGTCTTGGGCTTGGTTTAAAATAGCCAACCTATAAATTTTGGTTCTTTTTTACCATTGTTTAGCTAGTAAGTTGTTGATTTTGAGGATTGTACTCTCACATTTTCCTCAACACAACATTTTTTAATATACAAAATCCTCTAGCTTCGATTATAACTAAACAAAAATTGTGATTTGTTTAGAGTGTTTTTAGTAAAAAAATTTCCATTTTTAATGAATGAAACCATTTATATTTTTTAAGCCATCCATTAAATGAATTGAAATTTTTCTTACAATTTTTCTCATGAACAAATTCAAAGCACAAAAAAACTCTTAAGTCACATTTATCAAGGAGTGAAATTGCATTTTTCACAAGGTAGAATTGCAATTTTAAAATTCCAATAAAAATATTGGAAAATCATCACAAGGACTCCAAACAAAAATTCAATTCACAACATTTATTGAGAGTGGATGATTTCATTTGATCTTCTTCACATACAAAAGTACAAACGGGCCCCTCACAATAAAGACACATTATTATTAATTTTACGTTACCAATTTACACTAGTTACCGCAGGCTGCCAAAGCCTGATACACTATGTTTTCACCATAAGGGTAGTAGGGAGGGGATTAAAAAGATGTAGTAGGGAAAACTATTATTAGGGGAGGGGGTTAAAAATATGCAGTTGGGGAACAAGATTATTCATATAGGTAGAAGATACATCCATTCATCAGAACAACACCTTTCTGATTTTCCTTATCCATTGACAACGACACTATTGACGATTGAAAACGTCAACATAATTTCGCCCGCAAAGTGTTGCTAAAGACTATTATTATATAAGACTAAATAATGCTAGTAGGTTGGACCCTATTGAACTTTTGAAGATCAGGTTTGTTCATTTTCAATGTTATGATGATGTGGTACAAGGGTTTACATGGTTGATGAGAATATGGTTGTCATTAGTTAAGCTTTGAGATGTTGTTTCTTCATGATACTACAACCTTCTATTCATTTATGGTATTTGTTCTTCTCGCACCTGCATAGCAGAATGTTAGTGAAAATTGCAGTAAAGGCATTTTGAGGAGAAGAAAAATACTATATCTAATGCAAAAGAGACCTAGCTTTGTGATATTATATGCATGAAAATACTAGTTGATAGTGGTTAAGTCCTAACTAACAAGAAAATGGCTATGAAATATTGTTAAGTTACATTTTTATATGCAAATGGTGGAAATTTTGGTGGTGCATTTGGCAAGGTGATAATGCATTTGTTATGCATTGGTTAATGGATTTGGTAGCCGATACACATATGGTAGAAATTTTGGTGGCGCATGGAAGTTGATGGCTTTGCAATTTAATTTGAGTTATATAGTCTATTGATGCAGACCCCTGCCTCAGCAGGTTCTATGTGACCTCCTGATCTCTGGATCATTTTTCTTCGCTGAGCCAAATATCTCTTTGGGCTCTTGTAGGAAACCCTTAAACAAATCCTCAGGTCCTTCCTTGAAAACTTCACCTGTGAAAACAACGTGCACCAGGCGCGAGTCTTCACCTCCACGTGGCCACCAGATATGACCTCAGGCTAAGCCAAAAAAGGCTCTTTTCACATTTCGGGACTTCATGAATCCTGCTGGAAAAATTCTTGACCTCTCGTACTCCTGGTATCCGAAGTACTGAACCTCGAAACTCTGGTCCTCCTTCTCCAAAGTGAGATCAATGGCTCAAGCCTCCCTTGATCCAATGCCTTAGATCCGTTCAGGATTTCGTGGGTCAAGAGTCCCGAACTCTTACCCTTTGCATTCCTAGTAGCCGAAATGCCGAAATCCTCCTTTCGGGGATTTCCCTGAAACCTTGACCATATGTGATTTTCAGGAATTCAGGATTCGTGATTTCATGAATCCGCTGAGACCAATCCTTGGTCCTTGAACCTCCTGGTATCCAAAACCCCGATGCACCTGAATCTCTGCCACACGTCCTCCATAATGGACGGTCCCGATGTGTTCAAGATTTCGCATACCGGGAGTTTGAAACTCTTGGTACCAAGACCATAGCCTCCTCTACACCCTGAACTCTGAATAACTGAAATGTCGAAATCCTACTCCAGAGAGAAGTCGTGTTTTGCAACTTCAGGGTTTCCACACTAAGTGCCCTGATTCCTTGTCGTCGGGATTCTTGAAACGTCGAACCCTAAACCTCTGAAATGTCGAAATCTGACAGCTCCTCTCCTGGGGTGTTTCTAAGGGCTTAAACCCCTTGCAACTTGGTGTGATCCTACGTCTTGTGGGCCTCCATGCTCCAGATCCAATGGTAGTTGTAGCTCCTCTTGATCATGTCCTTCCTCCTTTCCCTTGGAGGATTTTCTGAAGTCTCAAAGGCCTCGGCCTTTGCTTCCTCTGCAAGCCCTGATGATTTTGGAACTCACTTGTGTTCTAAAAACGCTATCCCTCCTGAGCTTTATCAAACTCTGAACCCTCCAAAGGGTTTTCTTAACCTCTGCACTACTTGCAGGATCCCTGCACACAAATGTGCTATCTCTTCTGAGCTTGTCGACTGTGAAACCTCTAAGGGTTCCTCGACTTTTGCACCTCTCGGATATTTCTCTGTGCACTAAGGCATTGTTCCTCCTGATCTTTTGAACTTGAGAAAAGTTCACTCTGAGTGCACTCCTTGTGCTTTCCTTGCTTGATGCACTTCTTGCAGAGCCTACAGGGTGTTCAACAACCTTGAGAAGGTATTCTCCTTGACACTTTCCTTCTCTCTGAACTCAAATAAGAGTTCCCTCTGTGCAGTCTATGCACTTACTCAATGCCCTCCTAGAAAAGCTTCTAGAATCTTCAGTGACTCTGTCTTCTCAACGAACTTGAAACATAGTTCTCTCCCTAATGCATCCAGTGCATTCACTCAATGCCCTCCTGGCAGAGCTTCTACATAATCCCTCAATGATTCTGTCTGTTCTGTGCCCTCCTCTGCACAGTCTCACCTCCAAGGTATTTAACAACCTTGAGGATTCTCCCTCGAGTCAATGACTTCCTCTGGTGTTCCCTCCTGGCATGTCTCTGTCTGAAATTCCATAGAATTCAGAAGTGCACTTCCTTGCACTATCTTTCAGAACCCGCAGTGTTCTGTCATGCACTCTTGCATGAAGCCTCAAAGAACCCATACCTAGAATCAAAGAACTCACAGATAGGAAAATCTATCTGTCCCTGCAAATGTACATCTATAGAATACATCTATATCATATCATAACACATATATGGACATTCATTCATAAACACAGAATCATTGCAGGAAAAACTTCTCTTGTTTATATTAACTCAGGAATGCCTCTTTACAATGTGTTCGAGCTCAAACTGCAATAGAGTCTCGACTCTCTTCTCTTCCTCTACTCTAAATCTCACTGCTTCTCATGCCAAACTCCATCAACTCCTTCTTTTATACTAACTCAAAATAAAATCCTATATCTTTTACATGAGGGGGCTCTTTGAGCTCTTCCCTCCAAGCTACCTACTCTATTCAATTGCATTCAATTTACAATGAATGACTGTCTAGTTTGGATCGAATCTAGATCCCAGCCTTACAACCATTTAAGGTGATATTTATCTAAAGCCTACTCAAAGGCATGGCTTTGGCTCTACTAACATTACATTCATTTAATACATTAAATCAAATTCAAAATTTGAAACGAGAGGGCTGCGCCTCTCTCCATCCCATTAAATGCACATTGAGTTGGCTGGCTGGCTGGTGCCTAGCTGGCTTGGAGCGATGCTCCTACATCTTACTCCTATGCTGTGAAAAATTCATGAGCTCCTACTCATGATCTTCCCAGCATCTCTGTTGAAATCCACCTGGATCCCAAACAGTGCTTTGGAGATTTATCTCTGCTCCATCTCTCTGTTGTTGTTCTGCTGCTATGGTAGACCCTCTTCTGCTCAGCCTTTCTCTATTGGAAGTCTCCTGTGCTGACTTCAACATTAGTCTCCTGACCTTCTCTATCTCCTCGTCCAGCTTCTATAATGGATGGCTCTCTTTATGCAGTCTCATTGACTACATTTCCTCCCTGCAAATGGGTAGATCAACTAGATCTCCCATGCCATCTTCTCCATCTCCTGTAGAACTAAGTGTCCACTCTGCTATAAAGTTTATCTTCACAGTCTTATCATTGAGCTGCTACTCAACTTTTCCCTGTGACAGCTCTACTGCTGCCATATCTCTTTGTGTTGGCTCAAGTCCAACCTCTCCCAGCTGCTCCTTGGGCTGGTATGCTCCTCCTGCATCTGTTTCCAACTTGACTTGTTGGATGTGCATTCTCTACACTATCACCCTTCTCTCCAAGGTTTCAATTTTATCACATAGATAAAAAAAGCTCATGTTGTCTGCCTCTTCTTCTTTTTCTACTGCAAGCTCTAATGTTGTAGTCTTCTCAGCTTCCTGGCTGAAAATGTTAAGCCATTCCTCGAAATGATCATCTTCCTCTGCTTGGGCAGCCTCTGATGTCTTCTCCATTTCTCTGACAGTCAAAGATGGCTGTCTTTCCCCTATTGCTGCATCTCCAACATAGACTCTTACCTCGACTGGGCTCAATGGCAGGAATATCTGAATTCCTCCAATCATTAAAATGCTCTTATGATCTTCCTCTATCAACTTTCTTTGTTGATTTGAACTTAGCTCTGAGCTCATCTGCTCTCCCTTGCCCTCCTAGCAGTATGGGAGTTCTCCGCTACCCCCCATGGCAGTCTATGAGATCCCACAACAATCTCATCTCATTTCCCACCTAGCAATCGGAAATTTTTGTTTTGCCCTCTTGGCAATCTCTGAGATCTTCCAGTGATCTCAATTCATCCTCATCATTGATATTTCTCCTAGATTCTGGCTCACATACATGAACCATATCCTCTTCATCTCTGAGGATTTCAGCATGCCTCAACCACATTTTCAACAGCCTCCACTGTCTTCTAGCCAACATCTCCCTAACTGGTCATTTTACTTCGTCCTCATGGGCCATTCATACACCCAATGTGATCTTGCATCCTGCTGCATCTATAGTTCAAGTTCCTCCATCCTCGCTCTGATCTCGACGATCTCTTTATCCATCTCAGCTTTTCCTGGCTACTGATGGATCTTCTTTCCATCGCATCTATGGCCTTCAGTAGCCATTTTCCTACTTTCTATCTGCCCTCCTAGCAAACCTGTTGCTGTCACTCTGCAACCCTAAGTGCTTCCAGCGTCCGCTACAGTTCTCCAACTATCTTCTTGACTGTTGTGTACCTATGAGAAATCACCACAGAGTCTCAATAATTTACCTTCCTCTGATACCAAACTGATGTGTATTAGAGTACTCTTTCTCCTCTCACTTCCTTTGCCTGCAATGTACAAACATAGTCAATCTCTGATACCACTTGATGCATATCAGAGTATTTTCTTTCTCTCTGTCTGTAAGCAAAGATCGACACTCTAGATACCTCTGTTGCCTACAGAAATTAATCATAAGCTCTGATACCAATTGATGCAGACCCCCCCTACTTCAGCAGGTTCTGTGCGACCTCCCGGTCTCTGGATCGTTCTTCTTCACTGAGTTGAACAGCTCTTCGGGATCCTGTTGGAAACCCTTAAACGAATCCACAGGTCCTTCCTTGAAAACCCTAGCTGTTCAAACAATGTTCACCAGGCGCGAGTCTTCGCATCCATGTGGCCACCAGATATGACCTTAGGCTAAGCCAAAAAAGGCTCTTTTCGCATTTTGGGACTTTGTGAATCCTGCTGCCAAAATTCTTGACTTCTCGTACTCTTGGTATCCGAAGTACCAAACCCAAAAACTCCGGTCCTCATTCTCCAAAGAAAGATCAACAGCTCAAGCCTCCCTTGATCCAATCACTCAGATCCGTTTGATATTTCATGGGTCAAAAGTCCCAAACTCTTACCCTTTGCATTCCCAGTAGCCGAAATGTCAAAATCCTCCTTTTGGGGATTTCCCCAAAACCTTGACCATATGTGCTTTTCGGGACTTTGGGATTCACGATTTCACAAATCTGCTAAGACCAATCCTTGGTCCTTCAACCTCCTGGTATCTGAAACCCCTATGTGCCCGTATCTCTGCCACACATCCTCCACAATGGACGATCCCGATGTGTTCGGGATTTTGCATACTGGGAGTTTGAAACTCTTAGTACCAAGACTACAACCTCCTCTACACCCTGAACTCCAAATAGCCGAAATGCTGAAATATTGCTCCACAGAAAAGTCACGTTTTGCGACTTAGGGGTTTCCACACTAAGTGCCTTGATTCCTTGTCATCGGGATTCTCAAAACGCCAAACCTCAAACCTATGAAATGATGAAATCTGATGGCTCCTCTCGTGGGGTGTTTCTAAGGGCTTAAACCCCTTGCAACTTGGTGTGATCCTACGGCTCACGGGCCTCCACGCTCCAGATCCAATGGTAGCTGTAGCTCCTCCTGAGCATGTCCTTCCTCCTTTCCCTTGGAGGATTTTCTGAAGTCTCAAAGGCCTCGTCCTTTTCTTCCTCTGTGATCCCTGATGGTTTTGGACCTCGCTTGCATTCTGAAAACACTATCCCTCCTGAGCTTTATCAAACTCTGAAGCCCCCAAAGGGTTTTCTTAACCTCTGCACTCCTTGTAGGATCCCTACACACAAATGTGCTATCTCTTCTGAGCTTGTCGACTATGAAACCTCTAAGGGTTCCTTGACTTCTGCACCTCTCAGCTATTGCTCTATGCGCTAAGGCACTATTCCTCTTAATCTTCTAAACTTTAGACAAGTTCACTCTGAGTGCACTCCTTGTGCTTTCCTTGCTCGATGCACTCCTTGCAGAGCCTACAGGGTGTTCAACAACCCTGAGAAGGTCTTCTCCTTGACATTTTCCTTCTCTCTGAACTCAAATAAGAGATCCCTCTGTGTAGTCTCTACACTTAATCAATGCCCTCCTGGTAGAGCTTCCAGAATATTCAGTGACTCTGTCTTCTCAACAAACTCAAAATAGAGTTCTCTCCCTAATGCATCCAGTGCATTCGCTCAATGCCCTCCTGGCAGAGCTTCTATAGAATCCCTCAGTGATTTTGTTTGTCCTATGCCCTCCTTTGCACAGTCTCACCTCCAAGGTATTCAACAACCTTGAGGATTCTCCCTCGAGTCAATGACTTCCTCTGGTGCGCCCTCTTGGCACGTATCTGTATGAAATTCCGCAGAATTTAGAAGTCCACTTCCTTGCAATAGCTTTCAGAACCCATAGTGGTTATCATGCACTCTTGCATGAAGCCTCAAAGAACCCAGACCTGGAATCAAAGAACTCACAGATAGGAAAATCTATCTATCCCTACAAATGCACATCTACAACATACATCTACAACATATCATAACACATATATGGACATTCATTCATAAACACATAATCATTGCAAGAAAAATTTCTCTTGTTTATATTAACTCAGGAATGCCTCTTTACAATGTGTTCGAGCTCAGACTACAACAGAGTCTCGACTCTCTTCTCTTCCTCTACTTTAATTCTCGTTGCTTCTCATGCAGAAATCCATCAACTCCTTATCTTCTACTAACTCAAAATAAGATCCCAGATCTTTTACATGAGGGGGCTCTTTGAGCTCTTCTCTCCAACCTACCTACTCTATTCAATTGCATTCAATTTACAATGAATGGTTGTCTAGTCCGAATCGGATCTAGATCCCAGCCTTAATACCATTTAAGGCGATATTTATCTAAATCCTGCTCAAAGGCACGACTTTGGCTATACCATCCTTACATTCATTTAATACATTAAATCAAATTCAAAATTTGAAACGAGAGGGCTACACCTCTATCCATCCCATTGAATGCACGCTGAGTTGGATGGCTGGCTGGGGCGTAGCTGGCTTGGAGTGATGCTCCTGCATCATCTATGTACATGTTGATGTTGATCATGCTATTGGTAATGATTCTATACATGATCTATTAGATTATATAGTGGTCAAAGATATTTATTTGAGTTATATTGGGAATATGAATATGGGTGGTGCATTTGGCAAAGTAATAATACGAATGGTTGAATTGTTATATGGAACTTGGATTATGCTATGGTTTAAATTGTTGATATTCTCGATGCATGGGTTGATTAATGGTGTTAATGGAGGGCTCATTGGCATGTACTATGAAGTAAATGAGATGAGGGTGGAGGCGACGTGAATTTACTGCACGTCACCTTTACCCTTTCCATTGGCCACCACCCTAGTCGGACTATTATTTGATCTTGTTGTTGTGTTCATGCTCCAGACTTTTAGCAGGGTGAAACCGTTCGACCACCTCTCGTCTCAAGGATTTTGATTAATAGGTATGTCTCTTTTGGACATTCTTGACTTCACTCTGGTTATGAAATGGTTTTGGCTCAGCTGTGTTGGTTTGTCTTTGTCATGAGTGTTGCAACTGTGTGTAATTTTGGTTTTGAATGGAAAATGGATCATTCTGTTGTAATAGTTTTAAGTTCATCAAAGTTGGTAGTCTTCCTGGGTGATAGTTCTTTGTCACCACTGCGTTTTGGTTGAAGGGTTTTGTTTAAATCATGGTTGAATGGTTGTATTCACGATTCTTGGGTTTAACTAGAGCCTTGTTCTCTTGTTTTGGCTCTGTCAAGGACCTATCTCTCGTTCACAAGCATCATAGGTTTCCTTGTGCATACACCTGTGGCCTCGAAGTTTCACTGCAGTTAGTTATGTTCCTCCTATGAAGGCTATCGTGCAAACCCTTAACCCTCTAGACTGGAGTTGCATAGGGGGACTGTCAAATCTGCCAAGTGGTTACCGGTTATTATGGTCTATTGCTTTGAATGCGGGCTCACCCATTGGTCATATACCAATCATGTTGGTATGGTTTTTGTCACCGCCCCTGTGGAAATAACGTGAACCTTACATTGCCAAATTGCGCTCCTAAAAGTTCATAGTCACCCGCCTAATGTCAAAAAAATCAGATGTGTTTAATAGAAGGGTCTTTGCCCATTTCGATTGGATGCGTGGGTATACAAAGCTACCACAGCTTGTTCCATTGATTGATTTTTTCTACCATATTGGCGAATTGTTGGTTGGTGTACAGTCATTGATTTTGCACTTATGGTGATTTGGTTGATGGATGAAATTGGTCACAAATGCTTAGAGTTTCTCACACAGGTCACGTTTAGTATATGGTGTTTTGCAAATGAGACATGGGACATGATAACTATGGTTTCCCTAGAGATGAATGTTAATCGAACTGGATAACTATAGAAGGCATACCCACAACATCCTTGTGTTGTTGATTGAATAATCTTGAATGCGCACGGTTTTGATTGAATCACGGTGTGACTTAAACGAACCAAACACTTATTAATGCGCACAGCCTCAGCATGATATGTTGAGTTATTGTCACGACTGGTGTTTTTTGTGATAAGTGGAAATGTTGCGTTGTGGGATTCGGTTGGTTGCGCTCTATTCATAGTATGGATAGTTTGTTTTATACTCAGTGATACCCTCAAAGTTTTAAGAATGTATTTTTTGAAATTGACCACTATTGGTTTTAATCGTGTTGGATATTTGGCTCGACTTTTAAGTCTCATTGAATTTTTTTTGTTTTATAGTGGCATGGTTGCATTGATTTGGAAATTTACTCCTGCATAGCCTGTGGCTAAATGATGATTGTTGGTTGTATAGTCAATCATCTTTTCAGGCGTGGCATGTGAGGTTTTGATTATTTCGATCTTTCTACCGCATATATATATATATATATGGGAACGAATATCACTACAGATATTGATGGGCTCTATTACAGAAATAGTGACTTCATTATCATTTTAGAAACACTACTTTTAAATATAGATGTGGATTGAAGAACTGCATGACACTGGTGGATGTTAATGATTAGAGATTGGGAATGGGTGTTGTTGTTGACTGTTATGAAATGCAGAATGTAGGGAACAAAACCTCTTACAAATTGTGTGTAATACTTACTATTTTATAATGGCACTGTGTTGGATATTAATGGACAGTGAATTAGGCAAATGCACAGGAATTATGACTCAGTCATCTGATTGTTGGTTGATGCATATTTTTCTTATTGTAAAATATGTTATGGATGACTTGATTAATCTCATGAAAAATAAACGTAATTTTCCCTTCTCATTATCTCACTTTCTGCTAATTACAACCCCCTCACATATCCCATATTCACTTTTTCACTCCCTGTTCTGATATTGATTACAACCAAGAGAATTTATGTGTTAAGTGGATGAATTGGCAATGTCTTGGGTAGATTTCAGTGAGGTTTTATTTGGTTGATTTACAGTTGATTGTTGTTATCATTGAGCAGTGACCATTTCTTCTCCCCTTTCATTATATCATATTTTATCCCAATACAAACCCCTCATGTTTCCCAGAACACTGTTTCACCCCCATGCTTGTTGATTAACATTAGAACAATTTGTATGGATTGGATTGCATGAGCCTGATACATTCTGAGCCAAATCTATTTTGTATTTTTAAGGAGTTGTCTTGCATGGTTATTTAAAAATACTATTTGCTAATCGTTAACATATGCAGGATGAGATTTTTCAGTCAGGGAAGCCATGGCCGAGGAAACAGAGGTAGAGTTAACTGGAACCGAGGCCCAAGAAGGCCCATGTTTTCTATACATTTTGACGCTGATTCAGAAGAGCTTGGCCAAATGTTTCATGCAGGATTCTTTGATTGGCTTGGGCAGGGAATAGTCTGACCTAGGCCTGAAAGGCCTCCTTTCCAAGCCCTGCAAGCCTCCGACATCCCTGTGCCTCCTCATGTCTCTTTACAGCCTGAAGTCCCTAAAAATGATGGGTGGCAGGAGATTGTTCACTCGACAGTCTCCCAACACTATGGCTGGCCCAACTTGACTTTGCCTGCTCCTCCACCTTTGAACCCCATTGTCCAAGCTGCCCCTAACCACTCGCCAGTGCAATCCTCCCATGCTAGTAAGATATTGAAGACTAAATCCCACCATGCATTTGATAAAGGAAAAGCTATTGCTTCCCCTTCCTCACCCTCCGATGAATTTGAAAAATCTGTGTCTTCACGGATGCATTTGAGGGATGATTTTTCCCATGTGATCAGTGAAATAAAGCCTAAAGGCTCTTCCCAACCCAAGGAAAATTTAGGAAAGTCAAGAGGTGACAACAACAACCAAGGAAGGGTTGCATCACAGACTGAAAAATATGGCTTCGGAATTTTATGTTATTTATTGTTTTATGACAGTGGACTTCAAGGATTTTGGACATATTTTATTTTGGATATAAGAGTATTATTTTTGAAATAATTTAAATTTTCATGAGATAAAATTGCCAAAAGTAAATATGTTGATGGGAGGCACAAGGAGGTGTGTTTTCTTAACTAATGAATTATGTTATGATTGTTATGATTGTTATGAACTAAAGGGAGTCACAAGGGGTCCCACCTACTAGTTATTATTTATTTATGACCCTTATTATAATCATTTCTAGCCCCCCTAACTAAAGTTAGTTGAGACTTTTAATTAAATTAACTAATGAGTTGGCTTAACTACTTCAATGAATTCTAACTTTTAAAGGCAAGATGAAAGGGAGGAACATGGAGAGGATAGAAGAAAAAACATGCTAAGGTTTTCTTTTTGAGTTTATGTTGAGATAGTTCATTTTTCATTCATTCATATATTCATCATATCCTAATTCTCTTTTGTGATAGCAGGGTCTTATTGTAGACAACAATATTCAGGGCTGAATCAAATGATTCAGACACTTGTTCTCTAGAGGTGTTGATCTATCTTTACTAGTCTATGTAGACTTGTCTGTTTGTGAATTAATTTTCATGACTGATAAAGGCTATTGTGCAGAGTTGAGTGGGCAACAATAAGTGGCAATCTGATCCAACTTTTAGAGTTCAGTTTTAGTTTTCTGTCAGAGGTCCTTTTGTATGTTCCATCGGGGATTTCTATGTTTGACTTTGGTCCAAGATTTCTGTGTGAAGTTTTGTAAAGAAAATGACTCTTTGGTGAATTGGAATGCAATAAAGGATTGCTTTATGTCTCATATATCTTAAGAATTATCTTGGTGTCTTTACTTCTGTTCTTACATTTATTTCAGCAACTGATATGTTCAGAAAAATACATAAAAAGTGAATTTTCAGCAAGCTTTTTGTTGATAAAAGACTAGCCTAAGCACTTGTAATTAATACTTGTGAGTTAGGATATATATTTTTGTTGGCTATAAACATAGGGTGATATTCCCGTCTACTTTACTTTAGCCAAGTAAAGTCTAAATTTTTTTTATTAAGATCAATCCATATATTTTCCTCAACATTTATTTGGCGACCATACTGGGGAGATCTTCAATATCTCTCTAGTTAAATTTTATACTCGATTTTCATTGATACATCTTTCTTGTTCTGATTTTGATTCCTTGATTGTTTTTCTCTTCATGATTGTTCATGTTGCAAGGTAGCCCAATATTGAGCCCGGTCTCCAAGACCAGACCAACATTGCTTTGAACCTGTTTCATACTATTTTAGACACTACTAGGACTCGTGTTGAGCTTAATCATTCTTGGGCAGCAATTGAAAGAGATATTAGTATTCAAGAACAATTGGAAGCTAGACGTAGGCAACCTATAAATCAACAGTAACCTTTTTGTTCCTTCGTTTTTGGCCTTTCTTTCATGTCCTTAGATTCTCGTTCTTCTAGAAGAAGAAGAGGCTTGTCACCTGAAATCAATCCTATTGCTGAAATAGGAAGAAGAAACATTGTGTTATCTTCCCAACAAAGTGCTCTAAGGAGAACTTTATCTGATTCATCTAGCTCATCTTTCTTTCCCTCACCTATCATCCACAATATGGCATCTAGTGGTGGGTCTGGTGGCACTATAAGTGCTCCATCTTCCCAATATTCATCGTCATCAGTGATTGGTAGCTTGTATATCCACCATATCCCTATCCAATCTACTACAAACCCCACCAAAGTAATTAAAAAGTATGGGCTTTTTCAGTTCGAAGAAGATGCCCCAACCACACCATGGCATGTGTCCTCTCCTCTTAACCTAGCACCTGCTACTCACCCACTTCTGAAGTTTAAAGATCATCTACCTAAGTTTTCAGGAATAACACTGTCAGTACCAATGAACACCTAGTGGCATTTTCTAATGCTTGTCATAACATAGGGGCTAATGACAATGACACCTGCATGCGCTTGCTCATTAATTTCTTGGAAGGAAAGGCTGTGGCCAACTTTTTTGACCTTCCTCCTAAGATCCTGTCTACTTGAGAGGAGTTGATTTATTGGTTCCGATCCACTTATGGGCAATCCAAAAGCCCTGCCGAGAAGTTTAGGGAATACAATAATGTCACTTACAAAGATGGTGAGACCATCAGGTCTTTCAACTTGCGTTTCACCAAGTTGTATAATCAAATCCATGAACTTATCTGCCCTTAGAACCAAGTTTCTTTCATGCATTACTACAATGCATTGCCTTCTTCCTGTTGTAGGAAAATCTGCCTGCGGACAAGTAGATCGACCTCTAAGGCTTGACCTTAACCCTAGACAGAAAAGTGCTTATCATGGACACTGAATTTATTTCGAATCTATCTAAGCCTAATGCATGAGAAGGGAGAGTAACAGA
>ML784164.1:88769-99316 GCA_009831015.1 Picea engelmannii
TTGATGACCTTCACCAAGGTTTTGCTCGACTGAAGAGAAGAGAAAAACAGAGCATAGGCTTCAAGCTTCATTCAATCAGGAAGATTCAAAGACAAACGGTGAAGAAGGCTACAAGATCTAATCAACAAGGTGCTTATCCTTCAAAAAGACTGATGTCAAGACTAAATAGGAAGAAAAGTTGACTCATAAGGTCACTCAGCAGAAGAACACAGAGGCAGAAACCCAAAAAATTGCAAATTTGGAAGGTTTCTGGGCCAGAGGAGGCTGGTCCTCTGTTGCCAAAGGAAAAGAGTGTTATAGCACTCTGTGTAAGGCTACAAGAAGCGCTGGTGCTCTGATAACACTAGGTCAGGGGTGCCAGGGTCTAAAAGTCCCAGAAATGTCAAAAAATTTCAAAAATCGAGATCTGAACTTGACAAATATGTTGAAAGTGACAAGACAAAGAGCCAATCAGCTCGTGAAACTAATCAAAGAGGGGTAAACCAGGTCTGAAACGATCAAGGGACAGAACAAGGTCAATGAGGAGACAAATCCAAACAAGAGGTTTTGAATTGAGGCTATCTCCCCAGTGGAGTCGCCAGTTTCTGTTGTAGGAAAATCTGCCTGCAGACAAGTAGATCGACCTCTAAGGCTTGACCTTAACCCTAGATAGAAAAGTTCTTATCATGGACACTGAATTTCTTTTGAATCTATCTAAGCCTAATGCATGAGAAGGGAGAGTAACAGAAGTACCTCTTAACTGACGTTTGTCTCTGCACGCTCCGAGTTGCGCTCCAATCCTTTGCTCCTCGTTGAGGTCTGTGGACAAAACAAGATACGACCACTTCCTACTCTATTGACATTAGCTTGAAAACAAATCTATCACTGAATGATAAGTTCATGTAACATCAGAAACAAACTAGAAAGAAACAGGCCAAGCGTGTCATATTAATGAGAATAACGACAGCAGTACTTACAATCGTAGATGCGAATGCGATAGCTTCGTCAAGTCCTCTTCGTCTAACCCTTTCCTAAACGATCCACAACCTGGATGACAGCAGCTTCAATGATTTCTCTCCTTCGGATGACTGCAAGTTTCCTCCAAGATCATAAGTTTCACATATTCAGTTCTTCCTCTTTCAGCTATGTTCCAATACTACTTATGAGATCATAAGTTTGACATCCTCTATTTTGCTGTTCATACCACTCATGAGATCATAAGTTTGGTATGATTCTCTCTTTCTGTCCTCTTTCACCATTAGAAAGCTTGCTTATATAGCCTTGGAGAGGCTCAACAATCTTGAGATATCCTTGGGGAAGGTGAGGATTTTCCTCCTTCAGTTGAGGACCTGCCCTAGGATCATGGTTTGATCAGGGATTCGAGCTCAACTGCCTTCCAAGAATGAAAAGATGCTTCCCCCATTCATCTCAACAGTTTAACAGCTTCCCAGAATAGGTAGCGCTCCTTCAAAAGGGCCATCAGAGTGTTGTAGCGCTCCCTGGTAGGCTTCAGAGGGCGCCAGCGCTCTCAAAATCTATAGCGCTCCCTCAAAAGGGCCAAGGAGCGTTATAACGCTCCCTGATAGTGTATAGGGAGCGCCGGCGCTCCGAGATAGTGTAAGGGGGAGCGCTCCTCTCCAAAAACTCAGTTTTTGAGGTGCTTTCAGATGGAAAAAGATTTGCAAGCCTGTTGACTCATTTCTCCTCTTCCAAATCAGATGTTTGAGGTGTTTCAAGTGTCTTTCTCATGTTGTTATAGGCACGACATAGGCATCATGGCAGTATGCTTTGCTTGATGTTTTTACGACACTTGTGAGAAACATACGACACTTGCAACCTTGTGAGCAAAATGCGACACTATCAAAGTGAGTAATTTTGATGTGTAACACTCCCTACCACCATAGGCTTGAGGAAAAGGCCATTGATAATCTCAGTTCTGCCCTGCACACTTTCTTAGAGTTTGAGGAACAACTTGAATGAACTGGTCTACCCTAGGGAGAACCAGTTAGTTAGACAGATATGTCCTCTCTCTTACAGCTGGTACAAGATATGAACAATCGTATGATAACTTTTGAGTGGAAGGGTACTATCTCATCTCTCACCCTTGGAGCTTCATCCTCTTCTGCACCACCTTTTAGAAATCCAGCTAAGAAAAAATTTCATCCCAAGGCTATCCTACCTCAGAGTTGGTGTAACTTTTGCGAGGAACACCATGAAGAAACCACATGTGAGGTAAGGAAGAGTGCTAGAGATAAGATATTTGGTAAAAGACCAGAAGCTATTATCGTTGTCCTATATTTTTTCGAGCCAGAAGATATCATGGTCATCAATACTAGGAACAAAGCCTATGCCCCAAAAGGCAAATTGGACCCTCCTTGTAGTTCTTCTAACCCGAGTTCATCCTCAACCGCTGCTACATCCTAGGTTCCCAAAATTCCTGAGAGTCAAGGAATTACTCCTCCTCCCCCCTCTTCCAAATACAATATCCTTAATCAATTTGCCAACATCAAAGAAGATGCAACCCTCCTAGACATGGTTGTCATCCCTAAACAACAGATGCATATGAAACAATTCATGGAAGGAAAAGCTTCTGTTGAAGCCAATCTTTTCGAAGAGGTAGACGAAGAGGATTCTTCTGTAAATAAAGTAGGTGTACATAATTTTAGATACCCTTGTTTCAGGATAAATCTGTGAGTGCGGACACAAACCGATCTCCCTAGATCCACCTGGATCTAGAACAAAACAGGACAGAATAATACTCTTTCCCTAGATCTAGACTATTGAATGAACTAAGAGGCAAGGATTATGGACATACCTTATGAACGCTTTCCTTAGATCTCTGTTGTTCCAAGCTTCACTCCAATGCTCTTATGCCGTTCAAATCACAACAGTACAAACCAATCGAAGTGAAGGCAGATCAATATATTCAATAGCTAATCTATACATATGATCAAGGAGTTATGTAATAAAGTGACATCATCTTTATGGGAAAGGGACATATTACTGTATTGAAATAATTGAAAGTGAAACTTACAACCTGAGCCTTGATGTTGTAGATATCCTTTCAATGGCTCCTAGCTCTGACACACACACTTGCTCATGCATGAAGAAAATCAACCACTTTCAATGACCTTGTTGTTGTCTCTAGCTGCTGTAGCATCAATCCTCCATACAGTCTTGCACTAATTCTCCAATCAATCTCTTGCTAGTTTGCTTCTAACCTTTTCCATGAGCCATCTCCTCAATATATAGGAGAATATAGATTAGTTACTTGGATAGGAAATGATCCCAAGATATCAGGAAAGCCAGTAATTAGATAACCATTCGCTAGCCAACTCATTCTTCTAGAAGATTCCCTTCTAGAAAGCTCGAGAACTTTATCTTTTTCCTCTTTAAAAATATGTTCTCACCCTGACAGTGAGGTACAGTGCAAACCCCTCGCACTCCAGCTTAATGCAGACTGCGAGAATAAGGAATTATCACAGGCAAGTATATAGATAGCCTACGAACCTTCTTTAAAAGTGTGATTTCTGGAAGCAGACAAATGTAACTTTTCTCAGGAAAGTGTTCTTAGTGAAGAGATTGATTTTCCATCATCACAACATCATCATAACATCATCACGATGACCAAAATTGTGGATAATAGAATTCCCCCCAAAGTGTGAGAGTGGAACCAGTGACAGTCGATAGACTTTGTAAGCTGCATGTGTGTGTCAAGAACCAAAAGCACATCTAGTCAAAGACCTGCAAACATCCAAGCATCAGCAGAATATCATATATATCAATTTTGAGGTAGGCATTCCCATACTCAGATCATAGACTGACAACATCATAAACCAAGGTCATGGCCACCAATCATACACTGTGGATCCATGCCATCACTATATAGCACAGCCACCTAAATACACTATGGATTTGTGCGATAAATTTTCAATCAAGATGACATAGCCACGAAACATACACAGTGGATCTATGTGTTGCAAATTATACATACTCCATCGCAACCTGGATCACAAAGACAATATCCAGGGTCTTCAATCTCATTGCCCAAAGTACAAATCTAACCATGTGATTACATGTGTTGAAGTCGAACATGGTAGAAACCACTTGATTACCGGTCATTGATGTAACTGTTAACAAGTGCGAGGGAAATCACCATTGATGTCAATGACTCCCAAGGTACTGTAGTACAATCCATCGACTGTGAATAAATGAGTTGATGTTGAACAACCGATGAAATCTTTCGATCAGGGATCAATGATGTAAACCCACTGTCGAAAGCGAGGAAACTTGCCATTGAGGCATGCAAGCTCCAAGGTACTGAATAATTTCTAAGCCTTGATTCCAGATAATGTGCTGAAGTCGACGGAACAAGACTCGTCACAAGAGGGCCTTGATGTATCCCCCATCAGTAACACGAACTGAGTAACAGAGTTTGAAAGTGAAATAGATTATGTGGCAATTGGACTATGGACACAGGGAAGTCCGACACAAAATAAATGGACAACTGCAGATGGCTGACTCAATAGAAGTTTCAGATGGATTTCTCTTGAACATATGAATGACACGACCAATGATTTGGCAGCATTGACTCAAATACGACACATGGAAAGACCTTGTTATCAAATTGAATGAGAGACAAATGAATTTCCCAAACCGGCTTCAAATGATGAATAGGGGGTGTCATGTTCAAGAGCGACACTTATTGCCAATCAATTCAAAAGATGAAACATATCCCTTTCCCAAATTTTCCCCCACCATTTATGGAAAGTACCTCTTTATTTTTACGCAAGATTGAAGAGGATCACATATGCTTGTTGATATAATCTCATCCTTCGGACGAGTCCCTCGAAGTATTTTTAACAAACCCTAGGAAGGAGTGGTTCGGTCCCATTATGGGTCTGTCAATGTTTGTTTAACGAGTCCAGAGATAGTAAACTCGAAGGTTTTTCAAGATTATAGAGTTTGGAAAAACACTTTAAAAGAGAACTCTCTCAGTTCCTTTTTCATACAATAGTCCAACGAGATCGAAAAAGGGTTAAACTATCGCTCGAAAGACGCATACTTCAAATACTTTAGCAAGCGTGAAAATAGCAAGGTCGCTCGACAATCTTTTCTCATTTAGAGAGTCTGAAAAGAGCTTAAAGAAAACTCCAGGGGGGTTCTTTTTCGTGTAACTACAGCGAGCCCGAAAAAGTGATAAAACAACGCTTGGTTGCGTTCTTATGTTTTTCACAAGCGCAAGAACGGACAAAAAGGCGCTCGAGGTTTTTAGGTAAAAACCATAACAAACAACCAAAATCACACCACACCAGGAAAAATTATATCCATAACCATCCATATTTCTCACCTACAAGTCATTTCACTCATTTCCACATTAGTGATTAGGGTTAAGTAAGAAATAATCATAAAAAACCCACATTTGATATAGTAAAAAGTAATAAAATGAACAAATAACAAAATTTACCATACCATTTTCACATTTTACCATTGAGTGCCAAAAAACCCTCATTTTACCCTCTACCTTCGGTGTCGAATTCCTGGAGCTACGGGAGACCATTTAAAGTGTCGTCAACGATATTTTGGTAAGTTCCTCATTCCTTATCTTTTCATGGTTTAAAAATTCAATTTCATTGGTAAAAAGTTCAGTTTTAGACTAGTTTTTTGAACCCTATGCGCATGGAAGTATTCTTGCAGGTGGCCCATACGGGACCTACGAGAATGATCCATTCTCACAGGTGGGCCTTAACCAGCCTGCGAGAACTTCGCACTGTACATAATACCTCACCTGGGAACAGCGCAGAATTCAAAAATTTATGCAACGTTTAGCCAATTGCAAGAATTTTTCTCATAAATAAGATCACTAACCATGTTTGTATGTTTCTTATGCAGGTTAATAGCTGCAATCATGGTGCTAGAGTGGTGAGAATGAGAACATGAGGAGGATAATGCTAACGCCGAAAATCACCCTCCAACCATAACTGCACTAAGAGACTGTGGTCTCTTAAAATACTTCTGCATCCCGGGCATGAGAGCCCAAGTTCGATTACTGGAGTACTTAGTCCGACTGTGGGATCCAGACCAACAAGATTTTACCGTGGGAGCTCATACATTGACTCTTGATATCGAGGATATCTATTTCTTGACCGGATTATCCAGACGTGGATCCTATTGCAGTTTGTCTGGCAGTAGAACAGGTGGGTTGAAAATGAGCAAGTATTGCAACGTTATTGCGTACCTGAGGCAGAAAGACAAAAAGGGAAAGTGGCAATTTGAGGAGTTACTGATTTGACTCTCTGCACGATTCTCTTCACCATTTCTTGGATGGCAGGAAGTGCGGCTCCACATATGGCTCTGTAGAGCTATTTCCAGTACGCCATCGAGTGTACTGAGCCCCGGGTATTTAACTGGGCTGACGCAGTATTACGCAATCTCAAGAAACAGTTGACTAAATGCAGGTGAGGAGGTCTGAAACAGTTTGGATATGGTTCTTTATTAGTGTCTTTCTTTTTAGAGAGGGTCCCTGTGCTACGTCTACAGGCTGAGTGGCAATTGTCGGGTCCTAGGGATCCGAGGATGTTGCGGTGGTGTCGGCTCATGGCCCGACATGTGGCAGGTCCTATCATCAAATATGACGATGTTTTCTTTGACTGGTTGTAGAACTAGATGCTGATGGTGGATGAATACGCATATGCAGGGCTGGATTTCCGAGGAAATCCAGATCTAGCACTTCCTGAAGATGCTCAGTGGGGAGACCTCGGTAAGAAGAACACAAATTTTTAAATGTTTTTGAATTTTAATCATATTTAATGTTTTTGTTTTTATAGATTTACCCAAAGACTAACACCAAATACTTGTTGATAACACAAATGTTGGACCACATCGACCTGCTGGCAGTTCTCCCATCCAGCGACGAGGAGAGGCAACAGTAGCAGTTCCACAGTACGCAGAGGACTATCTGACGGTGGAGCAGAATTTAGAGGGTCTGATGGCAGATGTTCCGGATATGACTCTGGAAGAAATCCCACGACGCGATCAGCGTCACACTGTGGGGGTTTCTGCATCTATGGGTCGAATGCTCCGCAGAGTTGCTAGGAAATTAGTGTGTTATCATGAACATCATCCATGATGTCATTATGTAGAAGCCAGGAGCTTCAATTTTTGATATTTTGGTCTTCGGACAAACATTTTGTAAAAAACAAACCCTTTTGATCGTTATATATATACACGGCTTCTACCGGTTTACTTTACATTGTGTACATTTTAATGTGTTTGATTTATAAATGATTTAAATGCCTGTCCAATACATAATTAGCTAAAGCATATGTCAATGTATTAAGACATCTAGGAATGTGTTGATATTCAATATGATCAAAATGTCATTCCAAGAGGCGAATCCGCAAATATACCCTTAATAAAGTAGGACTTCGAATAGAGTAGACATTACTTAGCTGTAGCACTACCAGCTGCAAGTCAAGTCGTACAACCAAGTGACGAATTCCAAGAGAGATAGCATCAACCAATAATTCAATAACGGTGCTATACTCTGCGATGTTGTTGGTTGCCCGGCCAAGACATACATCTCGTAAAGATATAAGCTCATTTGTTGGGGCATAGATTTCCCATGCAGCGGAAGCTAGGTTCCGAGTACTACGGCTAGAACCATCATCGAAGCCAATATAAGGTAGCGAATACTCTGACATCTGGCAATCAAACACAACGTCACATAAAGGCAGAGACCAAATAATGTCAAAAGCAAACTAAAGTAACACACACACAGTATGATACATAAAATACAAGTACTCGTGCACAAATGACTTATGCATAGTACTTCTTTAAGTACAACCCATTCCTGGGTTCACTCAAAGGTACACCATCATAATCCACCAGCTCATACGCTCCTTTTTCCAAAACTTTGCTAACAATGTAAGGCCCACACCACATTGGTTCGAATTTCCCAGCTCCTAAGACATCTTTGTCTTGTTCATATAGAAGAACAAGATCTCCTTCAGAGAAGACATGAGGTTTGACATGCTTGTCATACTATTCCTTAACACGTTTCTTCTGGGCTTCTATTACAAGAGTAGTGTCACGGCAAGTCTCGTCTAATCGCATCAGATACAACAGACGTTCCTCTTCAGCAGAAGTATTGGGTAAGAGTTCTACAGCTAGTTTCAGAGATGGTATTTCACATTCTATTGGCAGAATGGCTTCCATGCCATAAACTAGTCGAAAGGGTGTAAATCCTGTAGCAGATTTAACAGATGTCTGATACGCCCACAATGATGAAAACAACATCGTGTGCCAGCTGGTTTTATGAATTCCTATCATCCGTCGAATCATAGTTATGAGAACCTTATTGATTGCTTCGACCTAACCATTATCCTGCGGATAATAGGGTGTTGAACTATCATGATGAAGGCCCAACTTTTCCTTGAGTTCAAACATCATATTATTTCTAAAATGACTACCGTGATCAGTAACGATAGCCTGAGGAACACCAAAACGAGTGATGACATGGTTGAAAATAAATAACGCTGCAGTCTTCTCAGTATTATCGAATGTTGGCATCGCCTCGGCCCACTTAGTAAAATAATCAACAGCGACAATAATGTAACCATGCCCCCCGACCGAATGAGGGTGACATGTCATGAAATCAATGCCCCATTTTGCAAAAGGACCTACCGAGACCACAGGATGAAGGGGAGTAGGATGCGACCAAATCTTCTGATTGTAGGTCTGGCAGGCATGACACTTCTGAACAACAGTAATGCAGTCATTGAACAATGAAGGCCAAAAGTATCCTGCACGTAAGATCTTCAGGGCAGTAGCATACCCAGACATATGACCACCACATGCTCCTGAATGGCAGTCATTCAAAGCTTTCTCGGCTTCATCAAAAGTCAAACAACACCGAAAAACAGAGTCAATGCCTCGACGGTAAAGAGTATCGTCGAGGATAATATAATGACATGCTTGATAACGGACACGACAGCGTTCGACACTAGACAAAGAAGGCCGGAAAGTTTGAGTTTGAATATATATAATGATATATCCATACCAAATATCATCAGTACTGATAAGGAAAAGTGATTCGTCAGGTAACAAATCGACTGCTACATTTTCCGTGGCAGAGTGGGGAAAATCACAAATTAACTCAGCGAAAACCAAGGATTTCTTCGACGTGGCACGATCGAATTCCAAATCGAACTCCTGGAGAATGACAATCCACTTGGAGTACTTGCCCCCCAGCAATTGATTTGTCAATATATGTTGCATGGGGTTACAATGTGAAATGACTGTAGTTTTTCCTGGAGAGAATATAATGATGGAAACGTTGAACCGCTTGAACAGCAGCCAAGGCCAGCTTTTCAACATGTTGGTACTTAATTTCAGTGGAAGTAAGACTTCAACTCAAGTAATATATAACATGTTCATCGTGTCCATCATCCTCTTGAACGAGAACCATGCCGATAGTATACTCGGATGCAGCTAGATAAAGAAAGTAATCCCGACTATAATCAGGAGGGAAAAGAAGATGAGCTTTCGTGAGGGACAACTTTAAAGCTTCAAAAGCATTGTTAGCAACCTTATCCCAGACAAAATCTGAACCTTTCTTTAGAAGATGTGTAAAACCCCGAGTAATCTCAGCATAATTCAGGATGAAGCGACGAAGAAAGTTTGCTTTCCCTTGCAAACTTTGTAACTGGCGCAAAGAATAAGGAGGAGGGAGATTAAGAATCGCCTCGACCTTGTAGGATCTACCCAGATCCCATGGCGTGAAACAATGAAACCGAGGAGACGGGCGGATTCAACGCAAAAGACACATTTATGAGGATTCAGGCGAATGCGATAGAATCGAGAACGAACGAAAATTGCTCGGAGATGATTAGGGTGATCGACTCGACGTAACGAATGAGCTAGCAAGTCATCCAAGTAAGGTTGAACGATATGCTTGATATCATGGAACGCATAAGACATAGCACGTTGGAATGTTGCACCTGCGTTCTTTAGACCGAAGGGGAGTTTCCTGTAGAAGAAAGTACCCCAAGGACAAATAAAAGCCGTTTTATGTTGGTCCTTGTTAGGCGAAATATATGTCGTTATAATAACGTTGTAGTACTTGCCCAACCATTTAATTGTCAACCCGGGGTACGTAGACTGACGAAGCACGTGCACTGTATATGCAGGACTGAAGTAGAACTAATCTAATCTAATCTATGTTGCTGAAATCAAACTAATCTAAGAAAGCATTGAAACACTAACTAGGAAAGCATGAAATTGCATAAGGGAAATACAACATGTGAAGAGTTAACAACAATGAGCTCATACAATATATCACTCTCAAATCACATTACAATAGTCAAATGACAAAACATGAAAGAATAACAAAGCTAAGAATTCCCTTCTCCTAATTACAAGACCAATTCCAAAAACTCAAGCTTCAATCCTAATTGAATTCTCATGAAGAGAGAGCACTCTCTTATATACATGAAGAAGATAACCATCTCATAATTGCAGATCCACTATTCTCTCAACCACTCTCAACTACTTTCCCATTATTACAA
>ML784164.1:104150-139399 GCA_009831015.1 Picea engelmannii
TCCCTAACTCAAGATGCTATTGTGTGTTTTGAGCTTTTGGAGAGTGTATCTCTCTTCCTACTCCAAAGCACTAGCCTAGCTAAATGTTGGTGTAAAAGAGCCCTAGAAAAGAGTTACTAGATAAATTTTAAGATTACGCAATGGTTTTAAAAGCTGTTGTTTACTCAAAGGTAATGGAAGTGAAACTCATGATATATGACTCTAACCCAAATAATGCAAGGATAATGATGAAATATAATCTTTTCATTCCATGAATCCTAGTTATGGGAGAGAGAATATTTTCCAAATCAATCTCAATACTACAATGCAATGCTCAATTTCCTTTCAGATGTCAAAGCAAACAATCATTGATCAATGAGCAATTTCTATATGTCTTCTTCAAATACTTCAATAAACTCTAAAACTTGATTTTCAATGTCTTTGAAAAGGCAAAAACAAAATCTTGAAAGAAAACTTGTCGTTCACTTTCCAAGAAGAACTCAGATTAATGAGAAAAGAAAATCAAATCATCAATAATCAAACAATAACAACCCAACCAAAACTTTCAACGAAAGTAAAAACAAAAGCAAACCAAGGAGTTCCTCAATGCAAATGAAAAATGTCCTTTCGAACCAACAAGCAAACGAGAAACACCAAACACTCAAATCTCAACCAATCACTGGTTCTCAGCCAGTCAGACACACTCAACTCCAGAAGTCAGAGAGAATGAAAATGCCAATATGAGCCAAGAAATAAAAGTCAAGCTACAAAGGCAAGAAAAAACCTTGAAACCCTAGATCAGTTCAAGCAAGCAAACTAAAACAAGAGATATGTAAGTCAATGATCTAATAAGCCAAAAAGATGTAATTCAATAGATCTGAGGAGTTGAAAAAGTCAAAACTCAATTTCAAAAATTTCAAAAATCTTGCTCGCAGGCAAGTAGTAGAACACAGTGCGAGAAGATAGTATTCTCGCAGGCCACCTTAAAGCAAGGTGAGAAGAGTTCGCACTGGACCCTATATGCAGGATGCGAACTTGACTGGTTCTCGTAGGCTACAAATGCACACAGTGCGAGAACTCCTGAAGATAATGAAAATTTTGAAAATGCAAGCAAAATTCAAACTGGCTTATAGACCCAGAAGGTCTCTCAGGATATCCTGAGGACTCGGACACTGACAGAACAGGAGAAAAATGCAAATAGAGAAAATAGCCACAGAAAATTCAAAAACCATAAAGAACAAAGGGAATAATTCCCTAGTGGAGTCGCCAATTTTGTTTCAGGATAAATCCATGAGTGCGGACACAAACCGATCTCCCTAGATCCACTGGATCTAGAACAAAACAGGACAAAATAATACTCTTTCCCTAGATCTAGACTATTGAATGAACTAAGAGGCAAGGATTATGGACATACCTTATGAACGCTTTCCTTAGATCTCTGTTGTTCCAAGCTTCGCTCCAATGCTCTTATGCCATTCAAATCACAACAGTACAAACCAATCGAAGTGAAGGTAGATCAATATATTCAATAGCTAATCTATACATATGATCAAGGAGTTATGTAATAAAGTGACATCATCTTTATGGGAAAGGGACATATTACTGTATTGAAATAATTGAAAGTGAAACTTACAACCTAAGCCTTGATGTTGTAGATCTCCTTTCAATGGCTCCTAGCTCTGACACACACACTTACTCATGCATGAAGAAAATCAACCACTTTCAATGACCTTGTTGTTGTCTCTAGCTGCTGTAGCATTAGTCCTCCATACAGTCTTGCACTAATTCTCCAATCAATCTCTTGCTAGTTTGCTTCTAACCTTTTCCATGAGCCATCTCCTCAATATATAGGAGAAGATAGATTAGTTACTTGGATAGGAAATGATCCCAAGATATCAGAAAAGCCAGTAATTAGATAACCATTCGCTAGCCAACTCATTCTTCTAGAAGATTCCCTTCTAGAAAGCTCGAAAAATTTATCTTTTTCCTCTTTAAAAATATGTTCACACCCTGACAGTGAGGTACAGTGCGAACCCCTCACACTCCAGCTTAATGCAAACTGCGAGAATAAGGCATTCTCGTAGGCAAGTATATAGATAGCCTGCAAACCTTCTTTAAAAGTGTGATTTCTGGAAGCAGACAAATGTAACTTTTCTCAGGAAAGTGTTCTTAGTGAAGAGCTTGATTTTCCATCATCATAACATCATCATAGCATCATCACGATGACCAAAATTGTGGATAACAACCCTATAAAAAAAAAAACCCTTTTATATTTCTGTAAATATCATGGATAAAATTGCCCATTGTTTCCTTATTGATGGCCGTTCGGGCCCAAGTGTGATGTCGAAGATTATTATGGAAGAGCTAGGCTTGTCTTGTATAAACAGAAATTCCAAAAGAATGCTCTCTTATAATAGTCTACAACAAACAACCATAGGCGAGATTAAGGATGCAACCTTGGTTTTATGCGCTCATCCTGAGATAAGGACAACCCTCAGCATTCAGGGGATTGATATGCATGTAAGCAATTATTCAATTATCTTGGGGAGAGATTGGCAAGCCCTAAAAGGTGGATACCTCTCACTCGACGGGACACATTTATCCATTCCTCGGAATGGAAATAATATCATAGTCCTTAGAGAAGGAAGAATTTCACCCTACATAGAGAGTGTTCCACAATCTAGCGTAAACTATATCGAAGAAGACCTAGGATTGTATTCCATATTCGCTAAAGAGGATAATATTCATCTGGAGAAAATCGATTTAGAGGATGAATTGTGGCGTATGCACTTCGATGGTTCACACTCAAATGAGGGTAACGGGGCTGGTATTATATTGGTTTCCCCTGCAGGAAAGATTCATAATCTTTTGTACAGGTTGGAGTTTGCTTGCTCAAACAATGCCGCTGAATTCAAAGCTTTGTTGTTAGGCATTGAGAACGCCCTTAATCTTGGTTGTGGTCACCTTTCAGTTTTCATAAATTCTGAGCTTGTTGTGAACTTGATACATAAGAAATGCTTTCCTAACAACAAGCTGATGGAAAAATATTCCCAAACTGTTTGGGCACTTGTCTCGAATCTCCTATATTTTAACATCACTCATGTCATGAAGGAGTTGAATTCAATAGCTGGTCGATTAGATCTCTTCGAAGCCTCTCCTACTCAGTAGCTCTTGCCTCACTGGCTTGAATGTGATTTCCAATCTCTGCATCGTCCATACATTTGTGAGAATGAAGAATTCTGGAAGGCCATCCCTAAGAATGAAAGCAATTGTGTTGTCATTCAAAATGAACCTCTCAAGCCTGAGGAGATTATATCTGTAGAAAATAATAAAATTCCTGAAGGCTTGACTCCTCTCAAGGGTTCATTTTCCTTAAGTGTTGTAGTCAACAAATAAAAACAGGAAGAAGAGGCGTTACAGTTGAAGGTGGTTGAAGCCATCTCCATGAAAATTACGACACCTGGATCTTCAACGAATGTTAAAATAATATCCAGGGTTATGATAAAGAAGAGATGAGGTCTGTTGATTTACTTGGTGGATTTCAAAAGGTGTTTTCTTGGTTTAATGTGGATCTTCGTGGTTTTGATCCAGGTCTTGTTCAACATATCATGAAACCAGCGAGGCAAAAACAAATACTTGTTAACTCCGCACTGAAAGAAACCTTTCGTAGGGATTTGAGGAATTTCTCAAGGACTGAAATGTTTTTTTTAGTCCACCCTAAATGGGTTTCCAAATGGGAACTTGCTTCGAATACCATTGATAATATTAGAACTTGCATTAGTCTTCGAATTTCCAGGCAAGCAATTATGAGAAATCCTTTCCCCCCTCTCAACATGAAAAGATTTTTGCAACAGGTTGTGGAGTTACACTTGGAGCCCTTACTTGACAATTTGTTTGGTTACAATAAAACCAAGGTAAAAGGGAAAAATATTCACAAAACCACTTTTATTACACTAACTTGGAAATTTTAAAGGAATTACGGAGACAATGGTTTTCTCATAGCACTAACAGTCCTCGCTTGAAGTATTGCGAGGGACCAGCGTGAATTTTTTTTTTTTGTTGATTGGATCTTTCTGTATACTAGTAGCTCAACTTTGTTTTCAATTTTTTGTGCTTCCTTTTTCTTCCTTACGACGCTTTGATTTCTGCTTTCTAAGTTGAGTTTTTTTTTTTTGTCGCATTTTATTTCTGTCTTTTACTGCTGTTGTTTTGATTTTCTGCATTATTACTTCACTTGCGATTTTGTCTTTATCATCTTTTGGTATTTGGTCAGGTTATATTGTTGAATCAATTCTGCCATAGTGACACTCCTGCAAAGAATTGTTAGTCAATAACAATCAATCTTGCACAACTTCTATGATCTCTCCGTTGAAGGGCCCTTGAATTTGTTACATATTTCCACTGCTATCTTATGAGGAATTGATTGTTTCCCACTTCTTCTTGCCATTTCTTCATCCATCGAGATCTTAAGAGAAAATCTATAAGTTTTCCTCTTTCAAGTTAAGAGAATATTACAGTCAAATGATTATTCATACAGTGGTAAAACCCCTCATACTTTACACTTTTCATGAGTTATTCCTAAGTTCCTGGTCATCTTTCCATTAAATCTGCTCACTTCCCCCTATTGCATAATCATTCAAGTTACGTACTCTTGAGATTACTGTTCTTGGTCTGTGAAACCATGAGTTCTGAGTTCCAATCTGTTGAAAACAAATTTCCCTATGGAGTTACCAGTTTGTTGACGATTGAAAATGTCATCGTAATTTTGCCTACAAAGTGTTGCTAAAGCCTATTATTATATAAGACTAAATAATGCTAGTAGGTGGGACCCTCTGGAACTTTTGAAGATCAGGTCTGTTCATTTTCAATGTTATGATGATGTGGTACAAGGGTTTACATGGTTGATGAGAATATGGTTGTCATTAGTTAAGCTTTGAGATGTTGTTCCTTCATGATACTATAGCCTGCTATTCATTTATGGTATTTGTTCTTCTCGCAACTGCACAACAAAATGTTAGTGAAAATTGCAGAAAGGCATTTTGAGGAAAAGAAAAATACTATATCTAATACAAAAGAGACCTAGCTCTATGATATTATATGCATGGAAATACTTGTTGATAGTGGTTAAGTCCTAACTAACAAGAAAATGGCTATGAAATATTGTTAAGTTACATCTTTATATGCATATGGTGGAAATTTTGGCGGCGCATTTGGCAAGGTGATAATGCATTGGTTAATGGATTTGGTAGCCGATACACATATGGTAGAAATTTTGGTGGCGCATGGAAGTTGATGGCTTTGTAATTTATTTTGAGTTATATAGTCTATGTACATGTTAATGTTGATCACACTATTGGTAATGATTCTATACATGATCTCTTAGATTGTTTAGTGTTCAAAGCGATTTATTTGACTTATATTGGGAATATGAATATGGGTGGTGCATTTGGAAAAGTAATAATACGAATGGTTGAATTATTATATGGAACTTGGATTATGCTATGGTTTAAATAGTTGATAATCTCGATGCATGGGTTGATTAATGATGTTAATGGAGGGCTCGTTGACATGTACTGTGGAGTAAATGAGATGAGGGTGGAGGCGACGTGAATTTACTCCACGTCACCTTTACCCTTTCTATTGGCTGCCACCCTAGTCAAACTATTGTTTATCTTGCTGTTGTGTTCACGCTCAAGATTTTTAGCAGGGTGAAATCGCTCGGCCACCTCTCGTCTTAGGGATTTCAATTAACAAGTATGTATCTTTTGGACATTCTTGACTTCACTCTGGTTATGAAATGGTTTTGGTTCAATTGTGTGGGTTTGTGTTTGTCGTGAGTGCTGCAACTGTGTGGAATTTTGGTTTTGAATGGAAAATGGATGGTTTTGTTGTAATAGTTTTAAGTTCATCAAAGTTGTTAGTCTTCCTAGGTGATAGTTCTTTGTCACCACTACATTTTGGTTGAAGGGTTTTGTTTAAATCATGGATGAATGGTTGTATTCATGATTCTTGGGTTTAACTAGAGCCATGTTCTCCTATTTTGGCCCTGTCAAGGGATTGTCTCTCGTCCACAAGCGTCATAGGTTTCCTTTTGCGTACACCTGTGGCCTTGAAGTTTCACTGCAGTTAGTTCTATTCCTCCTGTGAAGGCTATCGTGCAAACCCTTAACCCTCTAGATTGGAGTCGCATAGGGGGACTGTCGAATATGCCAAGTGGTTACCGATTATTATGGTCAATTTCTTTGAATGCGGGCTCACCCATTGGTCGTATAGCAGTCAAGTTGGTATGGTTTTCGTCACCGCCCCTATGGAAATAGTGTGAACCTTACATTGCCAATTTGTGCTCCCAAAAGTTCATAGTCACCCACCTGATGTCAAAAAACTCAGTTGTGTTTAATTGAAGGGTCTCTGCCCATTTCGATTAGATGAGTGGGTATACAAAGCTACCCCGACTTGTTCCATTGATTGATTTTTTCTACCACAGTGGAAAATTGTTGGTTGGTGTACAATCATTGATTTTTCACTTATGGTGATTTGGTTGATGGTTGACATTGGTCACAAATGATTAGGGTTGCTCACATAGGTCGCATTCAGTATATGTTGTTTTTCAAATGAGACATGGGACATGATAACTGTGGTTTCCCTGGAGCCGAATGTTAATCCAACTGGATAAATATAGAAGTCATACCCATGACATCCTTGTGTTGTTGATTGAATAAGACTGAATGCACATGGTTTTGATTGAATCATTGTGTGAATTAAATGAACCAACCACTTATTAATTCGCACAACCTCATCATGATATGTTGAGTTATTGTCATGACTGGTGTTTGTTGTGATAAGTAGAAATGTTGTGTTGTGGGATTCGGTTGGTTGCACTCTGTGCATAGTATGGATAGTTTGTTTTATACTCAGTGATACCCTCAGAGTTTTAAGCATGTATTTATTGAAATTGACCACTGTTAGTGACAGTCGTGTTGGATATTTGGCTTAGATTTTAAGTTGCATTGATATTTATTTTTTTTACAGTGGCATGGTTGCATTGATTTGGAAATTTACTCCTGCATAGCCTGTGGCTAAATGATCACTGTTGGTTGTATAATCAATCGTATTTTTAGGCGTGGCATGTGAAGTTTTCATTATTTCAATCTTTCTACCGCATACATATATATATATATATATATATATATATGGGAATGAATATCACTACAAATCTTGATTGGCTCTATTACAGAAATAATGAATTCATTATCATTTTAGAAACACTACTTTTAAATATAGATGTGGATTGAAGAACTGGATGACAGTGGTGGATGTTAATGATTACAGATTGGGAATGGGTGTTGTTGTTGACTATTATGAAATGCAGAATGTAGGGAATAAAACCTCTTACAAATTGTGTGTAATACTTACTATTTTATAATGACACTGTGTTGGATATTAATGGACAGTGAATTAGGCAAATACACAGGAATTATGACTCAGTCATCTGATTGTTGGTTGATGCATATTTTTCTTACTACAAAATATGTTATGGATCGCTTGATTAATCTCATGAACAATAAACGTTATTTTCCCTTCTCATTATCTCACTTTCCGCTAATTACAACCCTTACATATCCCAGATTCACTTTTTCACTCCCTGTTCTGATATTGATTACAACCAAGAGAATTTATGTGTTAAGTGGATGAAGTGGCAATGTCTTGGGTAGATTGCAGTGAGGTTTTATTTGGTTGATTTATAGTTGATTTTTGTTATCATTGAGCAGTGACCATTTCTTTTCCCCTTTCATTATATCACATATTTTTCCGATACACACCCCTCATGTTTCCCAGAACACTATTTCACCCCCCTGCTCGTTGATTAACGTTAGAACAATTTGTATGGATTGGATTGCATGAGCCTGATACATTCTGAGCCAAATATATTTTGTATTTTTAAGGAGTTGTCATGCATGGTTATTTAAAAAGACTATTTACTAATCATTAACATATGCAGGATGAGATTGTTTAGTTAGGGAAGCCATGGCTGAGGAAACATAGGTAGAGGTAACTGGAACCGAGTCCCAAGAAGGCCCAGGTTTTCTATACATTTTGATGCTGATTCAAAAGAGCTTAGCCAAATTTTTCATGCAAGATTATTTGATTTGATTAGGAAGGAAATAGTCCAACCTAGTACTGAAAGGCCTCCTTTCCAATCCCCACAAGCCCTCGACATCCCTATGCCTCCTTATGTATCTTTACATCCTAAAGTCCCTAAAAATGATGGGTGGCAGGAGATTGTTCACCCAACAGTCTCCCAACACCATGGATGGCCCAACTTGACTTTTCCTACTCCTCCACCTTTGAACCCTTTTGTCGAAGCTGCCCCTAACCACTCTCTAGTGCAATCCTCCCATGCCAGCAAGAGATTGAAGACTGATGACCACAATGCATTTGATAAAGGACAAGCTACCGTTGCCCCTTCCTCACCCTCCAATGACTCTGACAAATCCATGTCTTCACGGATTCATTTGAGGGATGATTTTTCCCATGTGATCAGTGAGATAAAGCCTAAAGGCTCTACCCAGCTCAAGGCAAATTTAGGAAATTCAAGAGGTGACAACAACAACCAAGGAAGGGTTGCATCACAGACTAAAAAATATGTCTTTGGAATTTTATGTTATTTATTGTTTTATGATAGTGGACTTTAGGGATTTTGGACAACATGTTTTATTTTGGATATATGAGTATTATTTTTGAAATAATTTAAATTTTCATGAGCTAAAATTTCCAAAAGTAAATATGTTGATGGGAGGCACAAGGAGGTGTGTTTTCTTAACTAATGGATTATGTTATGATTGTTATAATTGTTATTAACTAAAGGGAGTCACAAGGGGTCCCACCTACTAGTTATTATTTATTTATGACCCTTATTATAATCATTACTAGCCCCCCTAACTAAAGTTAGTTGAGTCTTTTAATTAACTTAACTAATGAGTTGGTTTAACTACTTCAACCAATTCTAACTTGTTAAAGGCAAGATGAAAGGGAGGAACAGGGAGAGGATATAAGACAAAGAATGATAATTTTTTCTCTTTGAGTTTATGTTGAGATAGTTCAATTTTCATTTATTCATATATTCATCATAGCCTAATTCTCTTTTGTGATAGCAGGGTCTTATTGTAGACAACAATATTCAAGGTTGAATCAAATCATTCAGACACTTGTTCTTCAGAGGTGTTGATCCATCTTTGATAGTTTGCATAGACTTGTCTGTTTGTGAATTAATTTTCATGACTATAAAGGCTATTGTGTAGAGTCGAGTGGGCAGTAATCTATGGCAAACTGATCCAGCTTTTAGAGTTCAATTTTGTTTTCTATCAGAGGTCCTTTTGTATGTTCCATCGGGGATTTCTAAGTTTGACTTTGGTCCAAGATTTCTGTGTGAGGTTTTGTAAAGACAATGAATCTTTGGTGAATTGGAATGAAATAAAGGATTTCTTTATGTCTCATATATCTTGAGCATCATCTTGGTGTCTTTACTTCTATTCTTACATTTATTTCAGCAACTGATATGTTCAGAAAAATACATAAAAAGTGAATTTCCAGCAAGCTTTTTGTTGATAAAAGACTAGCCTAAGCACTTGTAATTAATACTTGTGAGTTAGGATATATATTTTTGTTGGATATAAACATAAGGTGATATTCCCGTATACTTTAATTTTTCCAAGTAAAGCCTGAAAATGCTTGAGTAAGATCAATTCATATATTTTCCTCAACAGACACCTGTCCTATTTTTCTTGGCGAAGATTAAACACACCTTGTACTCACCAACATGAGATCAAACCTATTTTGACAAGTAAAGACAAAAAATACAACATCCTCAACAATGTGAGCAATTACACTAAGAAACTAGGTGTCACCTTATCCACAATTAATCACTCAAGGTTGAAGCAAGTAGCCCATAAATATAACAACTTTCCTATTTCCAAACATGTTAGTGGAAATAGTCTATATTGCAAATAGATATGAAGATATCTTTTTATAATTTTTTTCACACGTTCTCTATGATCTAAAAAACAAGGATGATTTTATGGATGAAAATTTATATTAAAATGTAGAAACACAGGCTAATATTACTAGTCCTTGATATGAAAAATTTACAATGTTTAGTGATAGTTTTGTAAAAATATTCAAATTTCTAATGATTTAATATACTTTCTATAAAATTTTGGCGACTTTTAAGGTAAAATCATTTAATTCTATGGAATTTGGGCGAATCGTTTTTAGAAAAAATGGAAATTGATGAATCTATTTTGGGAAAAACCATGGAAAATTAGCCCATTTGCGAAATTTATCCCCTAAAAGAATCTATGCTAAAAAACCCTCATTCCATTCAACAAATAAGTTCATGTATATATAATAAATCACTTCTAAAAACACCATACCATTTCCACCCCCCAAAAAACACCAGTTTTGTGATGATAAATCAATGATAGAAATCCAACAATAAACTTCCATTACTAATGATTAAAATAAGCATTTAAAATCACTAAAACACATATTCAGAAAATCCCAATGGTTATTTTATTCACATTAGAAGCATGACATCAAAATTGTTTAACACTAACAAAAATAACATTCACAAAATAATCATTCATGCATGCTCTTGAAAACATTCACAAAAATAGATTCAAAGCTTGACAGAAAGATAAAGAACTTTAATTTCAAAGAAGCTCTAAAATATTACATGTCTGAATCAATAACTATTATCAATCCTTCTAAAATGATGAGTGTCAATTACAAGGGAAGGTATATGTACAAGCCCTCCCTCGAACTCAAAGAGTCACCATATGCATATAAAATTTAAACCATACAATCTTTTTCGATTCTTTGATTCCAACTTCAAATTATAATATCGACAAGAGTTAAAGAAAACAGGTTAGTGTTATGATCCAAAACCTTAAAATATCAGAATAAACTATAAGTACACACCATGTACACCAATGTGATCATGGAGCATAGATCCAATATAGATAAGAGAGATGAGTAACATAATACATCCTTAAATAACATGAGAACCTCCTCAAAATACCTAAATACATCCATACATCACAATGTTGATTAATTGGGTTGGTTGTCATTGATGTCAACCCTTGAAGAAAGTCTGGTAGCGAATTTTGGTAGCACAAAGGTTTGGGTAATGGACCCAAGTTTGTTTGATGGATAATGGTATGAGTTTTGATATATTTGTAGGTAAGACTATTCTATATGAATAGTACATGTCATGCCATTTCCAATGGTATGTGTAATGTCACATAACTCCTCACGGTTAGAGAGTTATGGCCATGTGAAGTTGGAGAACCCTCATGAGTCATCTAGAAGCCCCAAAAGTAGTCAAAGTGTTTGAAAAGAAGAAATTATTTAAATAATAAAATGAAGTGATGAGTGTACTATAATTCAAAGAGGATGCAAAAGTAATTATTTAAATAATAAAGTTAATGGATAACTTACTAAGTATGGAAAGTGGTTAAGTTAAGTGGACAAGTGGTTATAAATGGGTTAACACTAAAATAAGGAAAGTGGGTTAATATGGTTAAAAGGTAACCCCTTAAGGATGCTACATGAAAGTATAAATAAGAGGAAAGGCTCTCTCATTTAATCACACTTGAATATATTGAATATATATTGTTGTGTAAGGCGTATTGCAAGTACTCATTAATAAATCTAAAGTTGTGAAAGTCTGAGGTAACACGAAGGGTTGACGACGAAAGTTTCAAAATTACAAAAAATACTAAAAACCATAAGTTCTAAGGTGTACGCGGGCTAACAGTATAGCGGGGTGTGTACATATGCGGGCTACCATTACAACAGGACGCGTACATACGTGGGCTGTTAATATAAAAGGGCATGTACTTGAGGTCAAAGACATGGAAATCTAAGGAGATGAAGAAGCCAAGGTTTTAGAGAACAAGCTCCCAAGAATGTCTACAGTGATTAGAAACATCAGATCTATCCATTGGTTCAAAAGGTATGTCTTATTTCTATGATTAGTTGTATTTTGATGTATGCATAAGAAATGGTTATGGAGATTTGAGGATTCTCCCTAGAGAGATTAGTGGCTGCATGAGATCTTTTGTATAAGTCAGATCTACAGAAATACAGTGCTGGTATAATTTATCATTGATACATATTGTTAGAGTTGAGGAACATATTGTATTTCTTGGCATATGGCTAAGGGTTTTTTTGTTACATGGTTGGAAGCTTGTATTTGTGAAAGTAGTTGATGTATTGAGAGGCTAAATACCATAAAGGGTTTGATGTCTAGATCATGTGAGGGTTATTATACTTGTTCATGATTACACACACTTGTATGGCACATGACTGGAGATAGATATAGAGATTTGGGGTAAAGGTTATGTATGACGATGCAAGCTCATGGTTGTATCCGGAGAGCATAGAGGGTTGTAGCCTTCTTCTAGTTGTAGCCATAAAATTGGGGAGTTGGACCTTCCTTCAGGTTGTACCCTAAGAAACTAGGGGGTTGGTGCCTCCTTCCAGTTGTAGCTGGAAAACAAAGGAAGTTGGTGCTTCCAATGAATGTAATTCTTCAAGACATATAATAAAAAACATTCCGTTATTTTCTCCCGCTTTGGGTTTCCATGTAAAAACACTGGTGTACTGTGTTTGTGTATGATTGCTCATTTTCTCATTATTTATTTACTCTGCAATTATTGGATGATAATGCTACATTGATATAACACTTGCATTATATGGTTAAAAATGATTAGATTTCTCTATACTGATTCACCCCCCCTCTCAGTAATCCAACAATTGGTATCAGAGTCGGTTCCTTTAGAAATTAGTTTAACCACTGAAAGGTAGATCATGGAGAGAAACAACATGTATAAAAATGGAATACCACAGTTTGATGGACATAAGTATGCATTTGAAGCAGAAGGATGAAGACATATATACAGGCACAAGGATTTGAAATTTGACAATAAATTGTAAATGGATACAAAGAACCAGTAGTTCCACCGACAAATGAAAGAGCAATAAAACTCGGTCAAAATAATTCCAAAGCCACAAATAGACTTCTGAACAATATTTGTGAATCAATATTCACCAAAGTTATACATTGTAAATCTGCTAAAGAGATTTGGGTCAAACTTCAAGATATTTATGAAGGAGATTCAAAAGTCAAAGGAGAAAATCTTCAAACTTACAGAGGTTAGTTTGAACAACTAAAGATGAAGGAAGATGAGAATATTGCAGCTTACTTCTTACGAGTCGATGAAACAGTACATGCAATCATAGGATTGGGAGAAGAAATAAAAGAATCTGTAATTATTAAAAAGGTACTAAGATCTCTTCCTATGAGATTTTACCCTAATATATCAGTACTAGAAGAAAGAGCAGATCTAAACTCAATAAGCATGGATGAACTACATGGAATATTCACAGCATATGAAACGATAATTGAACAGGAAAATCCAGATATAAAAGAAGCATCTTTCAAAGCATCCAAAAGGTCAAAGAGAAAGGGAAAGCAAAAGGAAAAAGAACATATCAACAACAGTGACATCTTGGAAGATGATGAAGAAGTGGCCAACTTTGTCAGAAGATTGAACAAGGGAACCAATGACAGATATAGAGGTAAGCCTCCCTTGATTTGTTTTAATTGTGATGGTATTGGTCATTTTTCTAAAAAATGTCCTCATAAGAAAAATAAGAGGAATAATGAAGATTACTCAAATAGCAAACAAACATATCAAGGCAAAAGAACCACAAAGAAAGTTTTCAAGAAAAGCTTATGCACCAAAGAAGACATCTCATCATCAGATGAAGATGAAGTCAGTGACAGTGAGACATAAATAGTTATATTCATGGTAGTAGAAGACTCTGATAAAGAAGACACCAAAGAAGAATATGAAGAGGCAGAAGTTGACTACCGAGAAGAATTGTTGTGTGCCATAGAAGTCATAAGAAGAGAAAAGAAGAAAAAAAAGAAGCTACAAGAAAAACTAGACAAGAAAGAAGACACTTAGGAACTAGAACAAATGATCACAAATTTGAAGGTTCAAATAGAAGAAGATAAAAGAATTGAAGAAGCACTCAAAGAACAACTAGAAGAAAGAGACAAGATCATTGGAAATTTGGAAGCAAATATTGTCACATTAAGAAATGATCTTCAAAAGAAAAAAATGCAGAACAACTCAAAAGTTTTGGATGACATTATCAGTAGTCAAAAACCTCATCATGACAAGTCCAGAATTGGATACAATTAGACAGAAAGGGATCAAGCTCCAAAACAATAGAACAAGAAACATATCAAAAAATCTATGCAGAAACAATCAAAGGGGATAGGAAGATCTACAAGGAAGATTACAGGGACACTCCTCCATCGAGAAGATTTATATTTCAGAATCAACGACTGACAGAAACAGATAGGCCCCAGAAAGAAGAAGGATTCACAAGAGTAAGTCCTTTCAAAATATCTTCAACTCCCAGGTATCAAACTGTCTTTTTTGGTTTATGTTATGCATGCAATAATTTTGGACATGTAGCTATGAATTGTAGAGCTAACAAAAGGAACATAAAAAAATTTGAAATTCATACACAAAAGGGTTATCCAAGAAGACCTAGTGAAACACAAAGAAGAAGTTACAATAGGTTTGAATATTTGAGCACTGAAGTGGAATGCTACAAGTGTAACAAATTTGGACACATGGCCAAATATTGCAAAATGACAGTCCCTCCTAGAGAACCACATCAGAACAACAACAGTCACAGACATGAACCTTAGAAGAGGACATGGATAAGAAAGCAGAATCAATATAGCAATGAAGAATGCACACTCGCTCTAGAAGTTAAGCAGAAGCAACGTGGTTGGTATGTTGACAGTGGCTATTCAAAACACATGACGGGTGATAAATACAAGTTTCTTACATTAAGAAAGGAAATATATGGATCAATCTCATTCAGAAATGGTGTTTCAGCTAAAATCATTGGAAAAAGCACAGTCAGAATTGGAAACAAGAATACTAAGGAAGAAAATGTTCTACTAGTAGAAGATATGAAACATAATCTTCTAAGTGTAAGTAAAATGTGTGACCAAGGTAATAAAATTACTTTCGATTCACATAAGTGAGAGATAAGAAAAGAAGGTTCAAGAAAATTGATTGCAATAACTACAAGAACTTCAAGCAAACATATATGTATTAAGTGAAATTGGAAATGAAAAGTGTTGTCTAGGAAAGGAAGATGAAGGCTGGATATGGCACAGAAGAATGGGTCACATACACTTTGAAAACCTTATCAAAGTCAACAGAAAGAAAGAAGTTAGAGAAATGCCCCATATCACGAAACCAACCAATACTTTATGCAAGCATTGTAAACAAGGAAAGAAAACAAAGACTAGGTTCAGATCAAAGAAATACTCAATGACAAGACCATTGAAAATTGTGCATACTGATCTAGTTGGACCAACCACAACAAAGCATTTAAAAGGTGAGAAATAATTTATGTTATTAGTTGATGATTATAGAAAAATGACTGCAGTTGTCTTTCTCAGGAATAAGTCAGAAGCTTTTGAAAACTTCAAGGTCTACAAGGAAATGGTTGAAAATGAAATGGATTCAAAAATCAAATGTTTGAGATCTGATAATTGAGAAGAGTTCACTTCAAAGGAATTTATGGACTATTTCAGCAGGAATGGAGTAAAAAGGAAATTCTCTGTTGCAAGGACACCTCAACAAAATGGAGTTGTTGAAAGAAAGAATATGACAGTATAATAAATGGCTCGAACAATGCTAATGGATTCCAAATTGATAGATATTTTTTGGACACAAGAAATGCATACAATAGTTCACATTCAAAACAGAGTAATGCCCAGAAACAACACTGACAAAACTCCCTATGAGCTATGGAAAGGAAGACCAACAAATGTGAAACACTTCAGAGTTTTTGGAAGAAAATGCTACATCAAAAGAGAAGATGGTAGAATGGCAAATTTTGACTCTCATGTGGAAAAATGAGTACTTGTTGGTTACTCAAGTACAAGGAAATCATACAAGTGTTACAATATGAGGTTGAACAAAGTTGTGGAAAACATCAATGTAACAATTGATGAAACAAGTGGATGGGAATTAAAGGAAGAAGACAATGAATCAATGGAACAACATTACGAAGAAGAAGAAGAAGATGAAGAATATCATATAGAAGTAGAATATCAAGTTCAACAAGTGCCTCCAAATACACCTAGAAAATGAGTACAAAAGAATCATCCTTCAAATCATATTATCAGAAACAAATATGCATGAGTCGAGACTACAAGAAGAAACCTAGCACTCTTATCTACGATTGAAACAAACAATTTTGAAGACGCCAAAAAGGATGAATTTTGGAACAAGGCCATGGATGAAGAGTTGGATCAAATAGATAAGAATGACACCTGGGAATTGGTTCCAAGACCAAAGAATAAGAATGTGATTGTCACAAAGTGGGTATTCAGAAATAAATTGAATGAATATGGATAGGTTACAAGGAACAAATATAGATTTGTATGCAGAGGATACACACAGATTGAAGGAATCGACTTTGAAGAGACATTTGCCCCAGTTTCCAAAATGGAAGCAATCTGATTGTTCTTAGCTTATGCATGCTCCAAGAATATTAAAGTGTATCAGATGGATGTGAAATCAACTTTTCTGAATGGGGAACTTGAAGAAGAAGTCTACATTGAACAAATAGAAGTATTTCAGTTGTCAGAGAACGCAGATTATGTATGTAAATTGAAGAAGGCCTTGTATGGTCTAAAACAGGCTCCTAGAGCATGGTACACTAGACTGGATAAATATGTACAACATGGAGGGTTCAGAAAAGGAAGTGCAAACAACAACCTCTACATCAAGGTAACTCAATATAGTATTTTATTAATTGAACTTTATGTTGGTGATATTATTTTTGGAAGTGATGATAACATGTTAAGCCAGAAATTTGCAAAGGATATGCAGAATGAATTTGAAATGTCATTACTCGGAGAACTATCCTTCTTTCCGAGTCTTCAGATACGTCAAAGCACCAAGGAAGTTTTATTTATCAAACTAAGTATATCAGATAAATGCTAAAGAGGTTCAGAATGAAATATTGAAAACCCGTTACCACTCCTATGAAAACCAGTTGCAAGTTGAGCAAAGATGACGATTCAAAGTCTAAAAACCAGAGGCAATACATGTCAATCATTGGTAGCTTACTATATGTGACAACATCCAAACCAGATTTAATGCAGGTAGTTGGACAAGTGGCATGATTTCAAGAAGCACCAAAGGAATCACATGTATTAGCAGTGAAGAGGATTTTTAGATATCTCAAAGGAACATAAGATTTTAAATTATGGTATCCAAAAGGAAATGATCTATCACTTATTGCCTACACAGATGCAGATTGGGCAGGTTGCATTGATGACCGATGAAGCACCAGTGGAGCAGTGTTCTACTTGGGTGAGTGTTTAGTATCATGGCTAAGCAAGAAACAATCATCAATATCCTTATCTACAGTCGAGGCAGAGTATATTGTAGCAACAACATGTTGTACACATCTTCTCTGGATAAAACAAACTCTGACAGATATACAGGTTGAGTATGACGAGCCAATTCCAATCTATTGTGATAATACAAGTGTAATCATTATCTGAAAGAACCCGACGATGCACTCCAAGATGAAGCACATTCCAATCAAGTATCACTTTCTACGGGAACATGTTGCAAAGAAGAACATCGGATTTGAATATGTGGGCACAAAAGAACAAGTGGAAGACATATTTACAAAACCACTTCCACAAGAAGCCTTTGAGTATATTCGCCAGAGACTCAGAGTAATTTCTACTCCAAAATGAATTCTTTTGAATGCTTATCTTATATGTATTAGATGTACATGAGGAAGCACCATAAAGAGGATAGTTCAGATTGGGAGATCAGTTTCAGGAAGAGTTCAGTCAGGGGGAGTATTCCCAAGGACAGTTCAGTTAGGGGGAGTATCCCTGGATGGAAAGATACCTTTTCCATTGATGACAAAGGGGGAGAGATTTATCATATGCAGAGGATAGAGGAATGGTTCTAGGGGGAGTGGTGGTCACAGAGATGTAGAGGACATAGGCATGGTTCCAAGGGGAGTGATGGTCACAGGGGGAGCATGAGTGTTATGACTTCAGTATTACGTGACATGTCTTCAGTATTGCATAAGAGTGTTTCCATCAATGCCAAAGGGGGATATTGTTGATTAATTGGTTTGGTTGTCATTGAATTCAACCCTTGAAGAAAGTCTGGTAGCAAATTCTGGTAGCACAAAGGTTTGGGTAATGGAACCAGGTTTGTTTTATGGATAATGGTATTCTTTTTTATATATTTGTAGGTAATACTATTCTATATGAATAGTACATGTCATTCCATTTCTGGTGGTATGTGGAACGTCACATAACTCCTCACGATTAGAGAGTTATGGACATGTGAAGTTGGAGAACCCTCATGAGTCATCGAGAAGCCCCAAAAGGTCAAAGTAGTCAAAGTGTTTGCAAAGAAGAAATTATTTAAATAATAAAGTTAATGGATAAATTACTAAGTATGGAAAGTGGTTAAGTTAAGTGGACAAGTGGTTATAAGTGGGTTAACCCTAAAATAAGGAAAGTGAGTTAATATGGTTAAGAGGTAACCCATTAGGGATGCTACATGAAAGTATAAATAAGAGGCAAAGCTCTCTCATTTAATCACACTTGAACATATTGAATTTCTATTGTTGTGTAAGGCTTATTGTAATTACTCATTGATACATTTGAAGTTGTGAAAGTATCAGGTAACACGAAGGGTTGACAATGAAAGTTTCAGAATTACAGCGAATACTAAAAACCCTAAGTTATGAGGTGTACACGGGCTAACAATACAACAGGGTGTGTACATATGCGGGCTACTAGGACAACAGGACACGTACATATGCGGGTTGTTAGTATAACAGGGCGCGTACGTGAGGTCAAAGACATGGAAATATGAGGAGATGAAGAAGCTGAGGTTTTGGAGAACAAGCTCCCAGGAATGTCTACAGTGATAAAAAACATCAGATCTATCCACTGGTTCAAAATGTATGTCTTATTTCTATGATTAGTTGGATTTTGATGTATGCATAAGAAATGGTTATGGATATTTGAGGATTCTTCCTAGAGAGACTAGTGGTTGCATGGGATCTTCTGTATAAGTCATATCTACAGAAATACAGTGTTGGTATAATTTATCATTGATACATCTTGTTAGAGTTGAGGCACATCTTGTATTTCTTGGCATATGACTAAGGGTTTTTGTGGTACATGGTTGAGAGCTTGTATTTGTGAAAGTGGTTGATGTATTGAGAGGATGAATACCATAAAGGGTTCGATGTCTAGATCATGTGAGGGTTATTATACTTATCCATGATTACATACACTTATATGGAACATGACTAGAGAGAGATATAAATCTTTTGGGTAAAGGTTATGTACAAGGATGCAAGCATAGGGTACAGATACAGTCTAGATACAGTGACAGGTTACAGATCGATGTGAAAGAAGTTATAGAGGGTCATAAGTTTTCAAGAAAAAGAAAACCCTAGTTTTCAGAAGGCATACAGAGGCTGCATAACAGTTAGGTCACGTACATACGTGGACTACATAACTGATAGGGTGCGTACATACACATGCTGTAGAACTACAGGTCTTGCATCTATTGTATTTTGTTGATACATGTTTAGTTCAGGTACATTTTTATTACAGGGCAGTTTTACTTGTTGGCTATAGTTCAGTGGTACAGGTTGGGACAGTTGTATAGTGGTATATCTCACAGTGATAGTGTCACAATGGTTCCATCATTCTACTTTTACGTCAGGGTGGTTGGACAGGGAAAGGACAGGTGGTTGTAGCCGCCTTCCAGTTGTAGCCAGAGAACATAGGGGGTTGTAGCCTCCTTCTGGTTGTAGCCATAAAATTGGGGAGTTGGAGCTTCCCTAAGGTCATAGCATGAGAAACCAGGGGGTTGGTGCCTCCTTCTAGTTGCAGCTGGAAAACAAAGGAAGTCGGTGCTTGCAATGAATGTAATTCTTCAAGACATATAAGAAAACACATTCTGTGGTTTTCTCCTGCTTTGGGTTTCCACGTAAAAACAATGGTGTACTATGTATGTGTATGCTTTCTCATTTGTTCATTGTTTATTTACTCTGCAATTATTGGATGATAATGCTACATTGATATAACACTTGCATTATATGGTTAAAAAGGATTAGATTTCTCTATTACTGATTCACCTCCCCTCTTTGTAATCCAACACACAATTCTCCTCTCCTCAATAATGAATACATTATCTCTATATATACATATTCACACACTACACATGAGGTCTCTTTACTATTAGGATGACCCTATTACATATATATTTACACATTGTAGGTATCTTTAGCCCCATATATGCCTCCCCTTGGGGTCATATCATATATATTTAACCCCATATATGCCCCCCTTGGGTCATAACATAATACCCTCCTTCAAAAAGATTTGCCCTCAAAGATTTGCAATTAAAGGTTTCACCTGTGATGAAGCCAAGTAATATTATTTTCTTATGTTATTTCTTTCTTCATTCCATTGATAATGATCCATCCATCCAAATTCAATTATTTTCGGTCTTAATCCTCAGTGGCCAGTTGTGCATAATTTTCTTTCCTTTGATTCCATGTATTGTTGTTGTAACATACCCAATTTGTAATGGTTGTTGGTCTCTGATAATAGCTTGTTGAAGAGTGTTTTTTTGATTCCTTGTTCCATGAATATTGAAAATTATTCCATCTTCTTCCTTGATAATGTTGATATCGACCTTCTTATCTTCCTCAAAATATTTCTTGGTAATAAGGGAATTGATATGGTTTCACATTTGATTATTTTCCTTCACTCTGCAAATGAAATTCATCTATCTCCTTTTCAGAGAAAATGACATCCTCTATCCTCTTTTCTTAATCTTTGATTACTCTATCCTTGTATATAATACCATCATATTTGGCATGTACATCCTCCAGATGAATTTCAACTTCTTCAAGTATCTTCTAGTGACCTTCTTGAATCTTTTCTTCTTTCTCCTTCTGAAGATGAAATGTCACCCCGTTTATCAAATTTTGATGCCCTTCTTCAATTATGGATTTCATTTCTGATTTCACATCATTAGTATTTAGAGATTCCTCAATCTTCTTGCAAATTTCCTCTTCAAGTATTTTGATAGATTCTTCATCCAAGATCCTAGTTTCTTCTTGATTTTGATAATTCTTCTTTTCTTCTTTCAATATCTTCACCTCATCTGGTAGTTTTTTTATTATGGTTTCATAATCTACATATCTATTCATCTTTGTTTTCAATTCTTCCCTTGACTCATCCTTTTCCCACTTCCCTATGCTACTCTTTCCTTGTTTTATTTTTTAAACCTCCTTAATGAGTGTTTGATTAAGGTCCTATAATATACCTAAATTATATTACATTTCTTATCATGTAATAATATGTTATAGGTATGTTATTATGTAAATAAGAATTGTAATGTAAATGATAAGTCTATTATAAGTCATGACCTTTGCCAAGGACATGACTTATCATTCCCCACATGTATTTATATATTGTATTTCATATGATGTTAAGTACATACGTAAAATGAATAGTAAATAAAATATTATTTATTATGGAAATATGGAATTGTGTTATGTATTCATGACGTTCTCAGATCCACTTCATTTGGTATCACAAAGGTATTTGTGCTGGCATGAAGGCAACTTTTCAGTTGTTTCCTTGTTCTTGATCAATAGGATGGTGACCCATTCTTTTCTATTAATAAAAAAAAAATAAGAGAGAAGAAAAAAGAAAGAAAGAAAAAAAAAGAAAAGGTTCACATGAAGAAGTATTTAAGAGAAAAAGGTAATAAATTTAATTTAAAATAAAGAGTTCCAAAGAAGAAGGAAGAGTAAATTTTGATTTTACCATTTTTAAGGGAAAAAAAAGAATAAAAAAAAGGTTCACATGAAGAAGTATTTAAAAGAAAAAGGTAATAAAGGTAATAAATGTGATTTAAAAGAAAAATTTCCAAAGAAGAAGGAAGAGTAAATTTTGATTTTACCATTGATGTTTTGTAGCCCATGGTTTTGGTAAACCATTGGTCCATGGTATTCCCTACCATATATATATATATATATATATATTACAAAAACAAAAACTTTTTACAGTGGTAACTTTTTCTTACAAAGGTAAGTTCACCAAGTTGAAATGGAAAATAAGGTTCAATTCACGAGTATGTTTTTGAACCAATGAATATTTTCATATGTATGTTAGGGAGGATCCAGAATGAGACCACAAGCATTGCCATTGACCTCGCTGGAACTATATTGATATTAAATTGGTAAATAAATTACAACTTGCAGAAGAGGAAGTTAAAAGAGCTCTTACACTAGAGTATGATGATGATGATGAGATTAATAACTTAGAATTAAGCATAGATGAGTACTCCTGTAAATGTAATTTTTGTGTTAAAAACCAAGGAAGTGGATGTGGTCCTAGGGAACCCTTGGTTGAAATCTATTGGTACTGTTACCATGAATGTTGATAAAAAGTATATAGAGTTCGATCACCTTACCAATAAAATAATGTTGCAAGACATAAATTCAAAGCATTGTTCTCTACCATTGAATTCATATAAGAATGAACAAAAAAATCACATAGAATTAATGGAAAAGTTAAAAAAATTGAATAAAATTCTTATTAAAAAAGAGGAAGAAATTGTGCAAAATCAAACAGGATTAGAGAAGTAAGATAAAAAAATTCATAAATTTCAACAACAAATTAAAGAGTCGCAACAACAAATTAGTAATATAAAAAGAACTCATAAAAAAGAGTATGAAAATATCAATAAAGAACTATTTTCCAAAGATGAATAAATTTCTCTTTTGAGAAATCATAATAAAAGTCTACTTCTAGACATGAAGAAATTGAAGAACAAGAGGATGGCACAACAAGAAACCCAACCATGGATAAGGGAACTAGCACAAACCTGATCGAAATGGAAAAACCTAATGTTATTAATAATGAAGTTGTATCAGTGGAAGTGTTTGCATAAGTCGATCTCAACATACAATTCTATGGTAAAACAACATCCATAGATTTAGTTGAAGTTGACATACCATCAATTGCCACTAATAAAGTCATAGGTCAGTCAAAAGATGTTGTTGCACCAATAAATACAAAGAATTCAAATATCATCATGATGAATCAAGTAAATCATAACAAGAATAAACCATACATTAAGAAGGATAAAATTCCTAGGCATCCAAAGATATAAGTTCCCCAAAGTCAACAAAGAAGAATATAAATAGATTCTTATCATCAGAGAGTGCTAGAAAAACTCTACATTGGATGAATTGATTCTTTTTCAATGCGCCAATATTGCTTGAGACTTTGATTTTCATATCGCCTTGTGTTTTCATCTTTTTTATAGCAGTTACAAAAGAATTTAATTCTATTAGAAGAGTTTCCCATTCCCTATGCTTTGAGGACAAAGCATTTTTAAGTGGGAAAGACTTGTTATATGCCTAAAGTATATTACATTTTTTTATCATGTAATAATATTTCATAAGTTTGTTATTATGTAAATAGGCATTATAATGTAAATGATAAGTCTATGGTAAGTCATGACCTTTTCCAAGGACATGAATTATCATTCCCCACATGTATTGTATTTCATATGATGTCAAGTAAATATGTAAAATGAATAGTAAATAAAATATTGTTATTATGGAAATATGGAATTATGCTATGTATTCATGATGTTCTCATGAAGTGGACCACCCGATCCACTTCAGGTCCCATATCTTAGATATCTCATCATCATTCTTCTTTATCTCTTCTTTCACTTCTTTTAAATCATCTTGAATTCTATACATTGCCTCAATTTTTCTATCCCTAATCCATTTAACTAAAAAGATTTTTTCAAGTTCTTCCCAGGTAAGGTTCCATCTAGTATCCTTATCAATACTCATCCACCACTTTCTAGCTTCACCAAAAAAATAAATGCTTGTTGTTAAAGGATTCCTATCATATTCCTTTATCAACCTCAACCATTCCATAGGATTGGTTTCGTCTTTATCTTCATCTAATTTAGAACTAGGTATTTTCATTGATTCTTAAGTGAGGTCTAACCAAAATCCTCAACTTACAACCTAATTATATTATAAATAATTATCCAATATAAGTATTCTCTTTTTTCTAATATACTCTCATATGTATTCTCTTTCAAATGGTTTTTGAATCCAATCAATCGGACATCCTAATCAAAATTTATGATATTTTAAGTGAACATACCTTTTAATACCATGATTTGGAGTCTATCCTTATAACCAACCTTTCTTCTAATGTAACTCTGAAATTTTAACTGCTCTGAATCTAAAATTTTGGCTTATAGTACTATGATATTTCTTCTCTGTAATGCCATAGGTATGATAAAAATTTGATGTGCCAAGTGAAAGTTATAGTAACTTTCCCAAACCTTGTTGAGTCTTGGACCTTTTTAGATAGTGAACATTTATGGCATTCCACACGTCCAATATTTAATATTTGATTTTAATATTTTTTACCTGCAAAAATATGGTCTGTACCATTTCCAATAGAAATAGTGTCACTCAATTTGGTATTTCCAAGCTTCAAATATATCACTTATACCAATAATACATGTTTGAGGATAGTTGTAAGACTAGTCAAATACCCCTGCCTTCCACAAACTATATCTCAGAAATTAAAGAGACAAAAAATATGAAATTTTTACCAGAGGTACTTTTCTATGTCTCCTTAGGATCCTAAAAATTTTCACAGTCTAAAACATCACCAAACATAAGTTATAACGAAATTCCCAAAATCAATTGTTTGATACTTAATTCAGGGATAGTGAAAAAGCCTAAATTCAACAGGATGTATCTCTGAAATTAAAATGATACAAAACCTAAAAATATTTCCAAGAGGAATTTACTATTTCTTCTCAGTATTTTGAAAATTTCACAGTCTGAAAATTCACAGAACAAAAGTTATAGCGAAATTACCAAAATGAATCATTTGATATTGATTTCAGAGCTAGTAAAAATCCCTAATGTGTACATGATGTATCCTCTCCAAAAAATAAAATGATCCAGAACCTGAAATTTTGACCAAGTGAACTTTGCTATGTTTGATCAATATCCTAAAAATTTCACAATCTGAAACATTGTAGACAAAAAGTTATAGTGAAAATTCCAACATGACTTGCTTGAAGTAGAAAAACCATAGGATCAATGCTCTGATACCAAATTTTATGTTCCAAATTATTAGAATATCATAATAAAAAATAAGTACACACCATGTACACCAATGTGATTGTGGAGTTGTTAAGCCCTAATATTGGCTCATTACCCCTTAATTGGGGCATATTATATTAGTAATGTTATTTTATTTATGTCGGCTTTAGGCCATTAGTTGTAATTATACCTCCTAGTCTCCTATATATACCAAGGAGACATTTTCATTTGGAATCATCTTGTACTTGAAGCCTAGCTCAACCATTGATCATTACAAATTACAAAAATGGAGTCTATATACTTAGGAAAATTCACCTAACAGAGATGCGCTCAGTCATCCAAGGCGTCGTGTCCCTTCAGTCAAACTCTTACTGATATTCTTCTTCAGGCACCACCTTAACTACGCATGGCTCCTGCAAGGGGAGTAGCTGATCCATTAAGTGCAGAGTTAGCATGTGCAGACTTCTCTGGCTAGTCGAGGACTTCGGCATGGCTCCTTTGGAAAAATCGGTACACAGGACCCTCTCGGGCAAACAGCTTGCCAGATCCTCCATACCTTATACTTAATGTGTGAGGAGAGGTTTCAACCACCCCCTCTCACCTTCATTTACTCCAAGCGAGAAACAGGATTGAGATCGGATCCGATGGCGCCTGGAGATCACGATGATCCCCTCTGTGACTGAACTCGATGCCTTTGGCCCTTCTTGCACAACTCTTTTATTTTCCAAGTGACCACGGGCTATGACCACGCGTTCATTCTCAACAACACTTTCGATGTTCGTGAATGGGAAGGGGATGATCCTTTCTTCTCATAATCGTGATGAGCGAAACGCCAAGATGGATTAATTTGGCGTCACGTGTCCCTCTCAGATTTGACGTTCCTGAACTCACTCTGTGATATTGTGGGCCCAGGTCCAGGACGCTCCTGGCACTTCGCGTTTCGGGGATATGAAGGAGCTGCCCCTTGTGCATCGAAGTCACGATGAGAGAAAAGGAGAGGGACTTAATCATGCACCACGTGTTCCTTTTGGATGGACGGCTGAGACTACTCTGTGACACTGCAGGCCTGACTTTATGCACCTTCAGTGCTTTCGGGGTTTGGGGCTTCGAGATATAGGACAACATGGAACTTTCACCCTTCGAACTCCCGAATGCTAAAACGCTAACGCGACTAGATCTCGCACCACACGTCCTCTGAATGGATGGCTATTATCCTTCCCTGCACACAATATGGGCGCCATCCATTGCGCTAACCTCGGCACAACTCGCTAACCGCGATTTCCTGCCAACCGTCGATCTGCTCTTATGGATGACTATGGACCATCGACAATATAATCTCGCCCGCGTACTTGCTTGGAATCCTGAAACGGGATTTTTCGTGCTACACTTGGGCACTTCTCGCACAAATTATAGACCTGAATACTCTTGTGCTCAGGACAAGAATTGTTACTAACATTAGGTTCCATGGGGGATAAAGCCATCCCTGCGATGCTCTAAGGACTCATTTTGTAGTTCCAGTGCCTTGCTGCTGGGCTATAGGGTCATTTATTTAAAACTTAAAGATGGAAGGAAAAACGATATTTACAACCGCAAAAGAGCCATGTGCGACTCAAAAGAAAAATCTTTTTAGGAAATGCCCATTCGCAGGGCCATTGAAAGCTTCTTGATCTTTCAAATCCCATAACCTGTAGGTATTATTCAAGAATACTTTGGAGACTTTGAAAGGCCTGATCCACAAGGCTTTGAATTTTCCATGCTTGCCTTTATCTTGTTTAGGAGCATCCCATTTCAGTACCAGGTCTCCTATCCGAAACTCTTCCTTCTTGGCCTTCTTGTCAAAAACCTGCTTGATCCTTTGCTGATGGTCCTGAATTTTGTCCATTACCTGCTCCCTGGCCTGCTTGACTTCCCCTAGCTGATGAATTCTTCTGTAATGTCATCAGGCTCCTCTTGATGATCCTGGAGGAATTTTGCTACAGGAATGGCTAAATGACAAGGAAAAATAGCCTCCTCTCCATAGACTAATTGGAAAGGAGAGATGCCTATAGATCTCTTCGTAGCCACTTGATCGACCCATAGAGAAAAATTTAATCTTGAATGCCAGGCCTTCTTGTTGTCTTCCAACAATCTTCTTATGATCCTTATCAGGCTTTTGTTGGAGGACTCTGCTAAACCGTTGCCCTGGGATAATATGGGGTGGAGTGAATCAATTTGATCCTGAATTGCTCATAGAACTTGGCTAACGGCTCAGCCCTGAAAGAGGCCGCGTTATCAGTGACAATCTTACTTGGGCAGTCGAATATTGTGATGAGGTCCTCTAGGAATCCAATGATTACTTTGTGGGAAGCATTCCTGGTGGGGATAGCTTCAATCCACTTGGTAAAGATATCCATAGCAGTTAGGATCCATCTGTGTTGCCCACTGGAAGCAGGGTGAATTTCTCCAATGAAATCTAGGCCCCACTGCTGGAAAGGTCCTGAACAACCATATGATTTAATGGCAAGGACTTCAGCTATTGTTTTCCTGAAAATATTTGACATTTGATTCAGGCTATGACCCTTCTGCAGACATCAGTGAACATGGTGGGCCAGTAGTATCCAGCCCTGAGGATTTTGTAGGTTGTGGTTTTCCAGAAATGATGCCCTCCGCATAGGCTGTCATGAAATTCAACCATGATTCTGTCAGCCTCTTGTAGATCTACATATGTCAAAAGAAACCCTATGGGGTCTTTCCAATATAGAACTTGATCGATAAGGTAGTATCTGACTGCTTTGAGCTTCAGAGCTTTTGCCTTGTTTCTTTGCAGGCCATCTGGAGGCCGCAACTCTTGCAGAAAATATATGACATCCTTATACCAAGGACATCGAGCCAATGGGGGCTCCCTTTGAGGGTCTATCTCAGACAGCCGATCCTGATGAGTTCCTAAGAATTTTTTGATGAAACTTACCCCCAAATCCTGGAAATTGGCTTCATCCAATAGCTTGGCTAAACCTTGACCTTTGATTAATTTGGTAGGCTTTATTTCTAGGTCAAATTCCAGAATCTTGGCTATCCACTTACTCCTTCTCCCGTCTATGTCAGGATGAATAAGAATGTCTTTAACAACAGTTGAGGGGACATAAGCGATGATTTTTTACTACAGGACATAAACTCTAAATGCCTTGAGAGCCTTTACCAAGGCATAGGCCTGCTTCTCCATAGTGTCATACCTGACTTCAACATCCCTCAATGCTCGGCTGAAATAGGCGATAGGTTGCTCTAGCCCAACCTTGTTTGTCTATAATAAAATAGCGGCCACCATGTCAGGTGAGGCAAAGGAGAAAATAAGGAAGTCCTTTGAGTAATCGGGACTGATAAGCACAGGGGCTTCAGTCAGGGCTTTCTTTATTTGCTCAAAGGACTTTCACAATTCAGAAGTCCACCTTACTTCATTTCCTTTCCTTAACATGGATGTTATAAGTTTTACCTCCTCAGCAAAGTTAGGCATGAACCTCCTCAAAAAATTAATCTTACCAAGGAAAGATTGGACTTCCTTCTTGGACCTTGGGACTAATAAGGCTTGTATTGCCTCAACTTTGCTAGGATCGATCCTAACTCCTTCCGCGAATACTATGTGGCCTAGTAACTTTCCCTCCTACATGGCGAACAAAGATTTCTTGGGGTTTAATGAAATGCAAAAACTCCTGCATTTCAGGAAAACCTTCCTGAGATGACAACCGTGTTCTTTATCAGATTTTGAAAATACTGTGATGTCATCCAGATAGACGACCACAAATTTATCTTTTTCCCCAATGAAAGCTATGTCCATGGCATGTTGAAATGTTGCCCCTGCATTCATCAACCCAAAAGGCATCTTGGCATACATGAATGTGCCCCATGGAGTGGTAAATGTCGTCTTTTCCCTGTCCTCAAGAAGAACAGAGACTTGATTGTAGCCAGAGAAGCCATCAATCATGGACATCCTGGATTCTCTTGTTACCCTCTGCAGAATATGTTCCATCTTTGCTAAGGAGTAGTTATCCTTTCGCGAGCTCCTGTTCAGGTTTCTGAAGTCTACACAGAGTCTGATTTCTCCATTCATTTTCCTTACTGGTACCAAGTTGGCAACCCACTCTGAATATCTCAGTGGTACAATGATCTGAGCTTGAAGCAACTTCTTCACTTCCCTCTCCATGATAGGCAGCAACATAGGATTGATCTGTCTCAACTTTTGCCTAAATGGCTTTTCCTCCCCTTTCAATGGGATTTTATGCTCGATGATAGAAGTGTCATATGTTTTGAGGCCTTCATAGGTCCAGGCAAAAACATCAGCAAATTCCCTCAAAAGTACAATGTATTCAGACCTCTGCTCCTTTGTCAGACTTCTCAACAATTTGACAAACTTGGGCTCACTCTCAGTGCTAATGTTGCATTGAATAGTACCAGTGTCATCCTCCAAGATTTCCCCTTTTAATGACACATCATTTCTATAAAAAAGAATTTCCAAAGGAACCAATCCCCTTGGAATATGGTTGCTGGGGAGCTGCACAATGTTATGCTCTACTATTTTACTCAGGAACTTACCCCCATCAAGCTCTTCTTCGGAGATAGAGTCTTGGTCGATATGCATCTATGAAAATTCTTCGACAGTCTCCAAGAATTTCTTGATCTCGAGGTCATCCTTGAATACCTTCCAATGTTTGATGTTGTCAGGTATGGAGGGCCTGTATTTTACTTCTACATCATATCTGAATTTGGGCGGCAAGGGTACTTTGAAATTGCTTGCTGATGTAGCCAAGGAATCTGCCACTGTGTTCTTCTCTCTTGGGATGAAAGAAATGTTGAATGCTGAGAAGAAACTATCGATTAAGTCCCATACCTCATTTTTGTAGCTTCTGAGTCGAGGATGCTTAGCTTGATAAGCATTTCTAATCTGTTGGACCACCAACTCTGCATCTACGAACACTGCTACTTCTTGAATTCCCATTTCCTTTGTAGCTCTTAATCCTAGAACAAGAGCTTCATACTCTACCACATTGTTGGTAGCTTCAAATTCTAGTTTGTATGACAAAGATATGGTTTCATGATCAGGTGACACAAAAAACACCCCGGCTCCAGCGCCTTCCCTAGAAAAGGCTCCATCAAAGAACATTTTCCAGACATGGGTGATGGAGGGAGGAAACTTATGGGAAGTGGTGGGCAAATTTCTGAGTTTTAGACGAGGCTTGGGAACATTAGTGAGTTGTAGTACATTGGAACCTAAATCAGTGTCCAAGGCAAAAATGGGATGGTTGGTGGGTTTGGCCTCATCACTGATTATATAAGCCAGTTGGGCTTCCCTGTATAACCTCCTATGTTCTCCTCCAAACACTGGGATAGTAGCATATGTGAAGTCCATCTGCAAAGTTCCCCCCCAATATTTTTATCCAAGATCTTGATAGCAGCATACCGAACTTGGGGGGGACATCAACCACTACAATATCCATGACCACACTTTTCATGGGCAAATGAAACAAGGTTAGGACTAGGTCTTTGATAACTCCTAGACATTGAACTTTTCTGGAGTCAAAGGAATAGAGGTCATGATAGGCTCAGGTGACTTCTAGCCCTAGCTCTTCCATGACAGTTTTGGGCATGAGGTTGTGAGAAGCCCCCAAATCCATCAAGCAGTTGTGCAGTACCTTGTCATGTATGTTCAAGGAAGTGTAGAAAGGAGGGGATGAGTCATTCTTGTCTTCTACCATAGGACCTAGAATAATTGCAGGCTTTTCATCTTGCAAATTGATGGAGTTTGTGGGAAGGCATGAGACCTCAGACTGTAAAAGCTCAGAAAAATGTTTCTTGAACCCTTCATGTTTAATCAATTCGGTCAGGGGCATAGGGATTCCGATCTTTTGAATTTCATGCTCGAAATTAAAAGAAGATGTAAGCTTCGAGATTTCTCTTATTTCGGGAACATGACTCTGGACTATGGGAGAGAGGGGTCGGGGCTTCTTACCTCTGTGACTGTCCACTACTTCATTGGCAGGTCTCTCTATTCTATTGAACTGCTCAGGAACATCAGGTGCTACTGTCTTTTTCTTAGACCTCAGATCATACCTTCCTTGGCTACCACTAGCCTTGTCTCCCTTGCTCAGTTCGTTTAGTTGACTTTCCATGAGAGACTCCTCATATTCTAATTGAGTGAGATGAAGAAAAGGAGGAGTGTCCTCGAAGCAATGGATTTCAGGATCAAGCTCATCTATTTCCCCTTCTTCCCCCTCGGCCACAAAATTATTTTGAAAAGGGGCCTAAATTTTCTGGTCTTCTCTGTCTCTTCCCCTCTCTCTTTGCACAGTCAGGGAAGTAATGTGGTTTGGCCTCCTGAAACCTCCTTTTTTTTTATCGTTTTGAGGGCCCTTGTATGCTTTCCTCCCCTCCACCTTCATTCTTTCCATCTCTGCAGACAGAGACTTCACCATCTTGGTTAGTTCATCCACTTGAATGTGGGGCACCGATGGACTAGAAGTTGAGGTTTTCGATCTCCCCTTTCTTCTGTCTGTGTCGGCCTTGTTCCTCAGTCTATCAGCTGCTAATACATTGGATTCCACTTCTATGGCCGCATATTGCATTTGAGCTAAGGAGGTGGCTCTTATTTCTCTCAATAAAAGACAAAAATTGGGGCCAAATGCACTAGCATAAGAAATCTTGGCCGAGGCTTTTGAGGGTTTTATTTCAACAAGAATTTTATTATACATCTTATTGAATCTTTTGGAGAAGTCAGAGACAGACTCTCCTTCCATCTTCTTCAAAGACCCGAACTCTATCATGTAATACATGAAATCCTTCCTATCTCCCCACTGCCTCAGGAAAGCACTATCTAGGGCTTCGATCCTAGCAATAGATCCGGGGGCCAATCCTCTAAACCACTTCCTCACCTCACCATCCAGGCTCTGGACGAAGACTCTCATCCAGACATCTTCATTTTCAATGTTCAGGTTGTCTGCATAACTATAGAAAGCATCCATGTGCTCTTCTGCAGTTATGTCCCCTTCCCCAGTGAACTTGGGCATATACTTCAAGTAATCTCTAGCAGGGAGAGGATTCATAGGATGAGGTAGGATTAAGGGAGCATATCTGGTAGCAACTATGGCTTCCATTCTATTTAGAGGGGGATTATCACCAGGCATAGGAATATTAGGTGGAGGAGAACTTGGAGGAGAAGGAGTTCGCGAAGGGGATACTGTGAATGAGTCTCAAAGTGGAATGGGAAACAAAAGGGGATTTAAAGAGAAGGCTAACGGGCTCAAATCAGTAGGTGCTCCTCTTTGTGTAGGAGTGGTAACAGTAACAAGAGGAGGAGTGGTAAAGATAGGAGTGGGAAAATCTTCTGTGGTCCTGGGTCTACGCCAAAGTACAGCTTCAGAGGAGAGGGGAGTGACAAGGGTTTCTCCCTCCAATCCCAGACCAGGAGGGGAAAACTCAGTAGGAACACTCCTGAAATTCAGGAAACGGGAAACCTCTGAAAGAGGTTTGTTAAGAAACTGAGGAGGAGAAAATGGAGTTCCTACAGAGGGAGATGGAGGATTACCTGGTTTGATAGTGGAAGCTTCTTCTTCAGAGGCCTTTCCTTTCCTGAGAACCACCTCTGGATCAGTTTCAGGTGTAGCTAGAGGCAGCTGTGGATGAGACCGCATGTGTCTACCTTTGAAAGCCACAATTAACACGGCAGGTTCACCACAGTGGAGTCATCACAATGGAATCGCCAGGTGCACAGTAGCAATCTTCAAAGGCTCTGATACCCGATGCACCTTCAGAATCATAGGCTCAATGTCGTTCAACCCCAGAGAAAATATTCAACTTCGTCCTCGACAACGGTGCCAAAAATGTTAGCGTTAGGAGTCACTCCTGGATTGCTTGCAGGAGCAGAGCCCGACGCCCATCAGTTTTATGTCACGATTTGTTTAATGGGGTGATCGAATGGATAAAGACTCAAGAAGATACAACTTTAACTCAGGAGACTGGGCCTGGTATGTAGACAACAAGGGAGGTCTTGATCCAACTTCCGTTAGTAAATGGATTAAAGGGTGGTAGATGGAAGACTTGTGAGAAGGGTGAGAAAAACTGCCTCGGGCGACAGGCCTTTGGAATCTTGAGGATGAAAAACTCAGAAGCCAAGATCCTCTTGGTCAAGAGCCTCAAGGAACTGAAAGGGTGACTCGACTGTATCCTCTAATTTCAAATCGTTTAGCGCTAAGAAAATCATAGGAACCAATTAGAAACAATGCAACTGTTACAGTGATCCAACCTACATCATCCTATAACAGCTACAACTCGACTGGATCCTCCAATTCCGAGCTATTCTAACACAATAAACAAAGACATGGAAAAGAGGCTGACATCCATAAAGTAAAAAGTCTCCAATGCCATATACATTAACCAGAGTGACCAGCGCTTCATCAAAACTTTACAATCCAGAGCCTAGCTCAACCATTGATCATTACAAATTACAAAAACTGAGTTTATATACTTAGGAAAATTCACCTAACAGAGGCGCACTCAGTCATCCAAGGCATCGTGTCCCTTCAGTCAAACTCGTACTGATATTCTTATTCAGGCACCACCTTAACTGCACATGGCTCCTGCAAGGGGAGTAGCTGAGCCATTAAGTGTAGAGTTAGTGTGTGCAGACTTCTCTGGCTAGTCGAGGACTTCAGCATGGTTCCTTTGGAAAAATCAGTACACAGGACCCTCTCGGGCAGACAGCTCGCCAGATCCTCCATACCTTATACTTAATGTGTGAGGAGAGGTTTCAACCACCCCCTCTCACCTTCATTTACTCCAAGCGAGAAACAAGATTGAGATCGGATCCGATGGTGCCTGGAGATCGCGATGATCCCCTCTATGAATGAACTCGATGCCTTTGGTCCTTCTTGCACAACTCTTTTATCTTCCAAGTGACCACGGGCTGTGACCACGCGTTCATTCTCAACGACACTTTCGATGTTCGCGAATGGGAAGGGGTTGATCCTTGCTTCTCATAATCGCGATGAGCGAAACGCCGAGATGACTTAATTTGGTGCCACACGTCCCTCTCAGATCTGACGGTCCTAAACTCACTCGGTGATATTGTGGGCCTCGATCCTGGACGCTCCTGGCACTTCGCATTTTTGGGATATGAAGGAGCTGCCCCTTGTGCGTCGGAGTCACGATGAGAGAAAAGGCGAGGGACCTAATCGCGCACCATGGGTTCCTTTTGGATGGACTGCTGAGACTGCTCCATGACACTGCGGGCCCGACTTTCGGTGCCTTCGGTGCTTTCGGGGTTTGGGGCTTCGAGATATAGGACAACATGGAACTTTCACCCTTTGAACTTTCGAATGCTGAAATGCCGACGCGATTAGATCTCGTGCCACACGTCCTCTGGATGGACGACTATTATCCTTCCCTACACACAATATGGGCACCATCCATTGCGCTAACCTCGGCGCAACTCGCTAATCGCGATTTCCCACCAACCGTCGATCTGCTTTTATGGATGACTCTAGACCATCGAGAATATAATCTCGCCCGCATACTTGCTTGGAAGCCTGAAACGGGATTTTCCATGCTGCGCTTGGGCGCTTCTCGCGCAACTTGTAGACCTGAATACTCTTGTGCTCAGGACAAGAATTGTTACTAACAGTCCTAATTGATTCTGGAAGTACTCATAATTTCATTCACTATAAATTAGCGAAAGATCTCAATTGCTTTGTATATCTAGCGCCAGAGTTTCAAGTAATGATTGCAGAAGGAGGAACTATCAATTTCTCAGGAAAATGCAATAAGATCAATCTTACTATGGGGGAATATGTAATGAATAGTCCAATGATTGCTATACCCATGGGTGGTGAAAATGTTGTACTAGGAATCCAATGGTTACAATCATTAGGAACAGTGGCTTTTAATTTTCAAGAACTTTTCATGAA
>ML784164.1:172008-195474 GCA_009831015.1 Picea engelmannii
GCTCAGACAGGAAGGAATCACAACACCTTGTCTTCTGTAGATTTCATTTATCTCTGCAAGTGTGCTAGCCAGAGATTTGGTTAAAGGGTTCCTGCTCAGACAGGAAGGAATCACAACACCTTGTCTTCTGTAGATTTCATTTATTTCTGCAAGTGTGCTAGCCAGATATTTGGTTAAAGGGTTCCTGCTCAGACAGGAAGGAATAACGACACCTTGTCTTCTGTAGAATTCATCTACCTCTGCAAGTGTGTTAGCCATAAATTGGGTTAGGGATCCCTGCTCGGAAAGGAAGGAATCAGACTGCCCTGTTCTCTGTAGACCTCAACCTCACAAGTGTGCTAAAACAGAAATAAGGCTCAAGGCTCCTGCTTAGAAAGAAAGGAACTAGGTGGCTTTGTTCTCTGTTAGATAGAGTTAATTGTTTTCTGCATTATTGTTTTCATGAAAAGAGTGTTAGTGCTGAAGTCTCTGTTTGAGAGTAAGGGTCCTGTTCTCTGATTGCAGAATAGTTGTTCTTTCTCATTGCAAGTATTATTTTAATGTAATCCAGGATTATTAGATTGATCTTTAAAGGATTGCAATAGGGAAGTGACTTTCCTGTGATTTAGTTCAGAGCTTCAGTTCATTCAAGAAAGTATAATTAGTATGAGTTTCTTTAATACAACACTAAGTTGCTTTTGGAATTGAGCATATATTGTGCGTGGTTATCTTTGAAATAAAATACTTCCCTGGGTTGATAATTTATGTTTCACTTGGTTGTTTAAAATTAATTAAGCAATTATAGTGGCCAACACTCTATTCAACAAGGGATCTACTTTTCCTAGCTCATACTTTCTGATTAAATTTTGTAGATTTTGTACAAAACTTTCATCCTTTATCAAATTAATGCAAGTGCATAAGAATTCCATGAGCTTTCTCACCTCTTTTCCTTCTCCTGGCGGAGCAGACTGATCGAATGCCGAAGGCATTCCACATTATCTTACTTCTGGTTGAGCCTTTGATGAAGAAGCCTGATCTCTCCCAAATTATTTTCTCGCCTCCTCAAATCTTTGTTTTTATTTCCTTGTATCAAACACTTGTGTCTTCTATGTATCTTTTCTAACCCCTGATTCTTCTGTAGTCTTCCCCAGTGTCGTTCTATCTTCTCCTGTAACAACACCTCCTCTAGTGATTACAATGACTCTGGGATCCCCTCCGCAAGGTTCTATTGAGATTATTTGTACTTGCTGGTTTCCTCCTCGTCTTTCCTAAAGTTTGGATAACAATGCAGTACAATCTTCGATGACATGTTTGAACGAGTTGCAGTAGCTACAAGTGGTACAAGGCTTCTGACAGTCCCTTGCTAAGTGTCCTGGTTGTGCGTAGTTGTAACAAATGATCTGACCTCGACCTAGACCCATGCCTCTTTCTCATCCTCTTCCTTTGAATCCACCACGAGGATTGAAGTTTCCTCTTCCTAGGAAATTATACTGCGGAGTAGCTCCTTCTTGTTGTACTTCACCTTGAATCCTATATGTGTCTCTTGATCATTCATGTAATAGGTCATAAGATCTACAGTCTTTCTTGTCATTCCCCATAGATTTACAAAATGTGCAGTAAAATTTTGTAGGTGTCTGAACATATTTTTTCATGTAATAGCATTCACCAGGGAGATGTTGATTTCTGCATACCTCACACCATAGTAGATTAATCTACTTCAAAGGGCTTGGGGCTCCTGAGGCTAAGCATTCATAAAACAGGGGACAATTCTCCTTGTCATGGCCTTCTGATTTTCATCTAATGCACCCTATATCTTCTCTTTTATATTTTTCCTTGTCTTTCTTCATATCTTCGACCTGCAAAGACAAGATAGTTAACTGATTTAAAATTTGACTCATACTTGAGCTAGATTCTCCCATAGGGGCTTATTCTAGTTTCATGGCAATCTCCAATGCCTCAACCTGCGAAGCGATTTTCTGTTGCATCAAAGGGACCCTAATGTGTGGTAAGAGGGCAACAATGAACCATTGTTTATTTTTTTCATCTAGAATCTGAAAAATCAAATGGCCTATTAAGGTCTTAAACCTCTGATTAAACTCCCACACTGATTCAACTATTCTTTTCTTGATTTATTTCAGTTATGTAATGCATTGTGACTCCGACTTGGGTTTTTTGAATTTGGTGATCAACGCATTTTTAATAACATTCTGTGGTTTATGCTGTGCAACTCCTTGGACAAATTTCATGTACCATCTCAGTGTGCGGTCTCTCAAGGTGGTACTAAATTGGGCTCTCTTAATTGTTTCATTAGTGATTTGTTTAATACTCCATACAGCTTCACATAAAAACCAATGTTGGTGAGGATATTTAGATCCATCTCCCATAAATATAGGTATCCCCATCTCATCTTCCATAGATATTCCTAGGTTTCCTGATTGATTATGTGTTGAACTGCTAGTAACAGTGCTCTGAGTGCTCTGGTGACTCTAACTACTTTGATTTCTTAATGTTTCTAAAACAACAAGAGGATTAATAGTACTTACTTCAACAGTATGCACAGTTCCTGGAGTTTCTTATTCTTCCCAGTGAGTTTCTTTGGTCTTCTCTTCCTCTGCCCTAGCAAACGATGAATTCTCCTCATTCAATAGCTCCTCTTCTTCTCTATTGTAGAAACCTTCGTCCCGCGGTGGTTCGTGGCTCTGTCCAAACAAGTTCACCAAAGGGACCTCTCTGAAGATCCTTCCACTGTGCATATGTCCCACCTCTGCGTCATTGTCGCTATCTGAATTCTTGAACATTAGATTTTCAATCAGACCATTTACTGTATTTTCAATATGTTCTTCTCATGCAAAAACATCTTGATCTTCAACTTTAAGAAGTGTAAAAATTTTCCTCTAGGTCCCTTAAAGAAATATCTCTCTACTTGGCTATATGACTCAACTCTATCAATGGAGAACTCAGTGATGTACCCTCCAATAGTACTATCAAACTAGTGATCTACTTCTCTTGAAACAACGCTATCAACTCTCTTGTACTTCTTGATCAACGTCGACGTCCAAACCACGAGTGGTATAGATTAGATCTTGAACTGGGTATCTGCTAATCTGGCTAACCACTCATATAGATGCTTATGAATCCCTCCAAAGAAAATCTCATGTATATCAGTAAAGATATACCTTCCCAACCAATCCTCTATGCTAAGCTTAGGTTTCTTGTTCTAGGATTTTGCAAAGTCCTTTTCTTGTTCTTCTATCGACTTCTGAATCTCTTTCTTCGTTGGAAACCACCTTGACATTCCCTCATGAAGATCTTGGTCCCAACAATGAAACCATTTGTTGGCACAGGGGCAGACCTAGGGTTCAGCTCTAACAACGCACCAACAAGCCCTAACTACTGGCCCTTTCGGCAACACCTGTGAAGAAGATGCAATCTCACCCGAAGTAGCAATAGGGGGTTGCAGGACACAGGTGTCTACAAACAGGGAAATGCAAGTGGAACCAAGGCAACAACGCATGAAGATATGATTATTCTTACCAAGCATAAACCTACTTCACACAGTTATATATCAGATCTAACATACTAATACATCAACAGAGTAACAGAAGTAAAGAACATAATATCAATCACACACAACACAAGATATACATGGTTCACCCTCTCCCTAGGGCTACGTCCGTAGAAATGCATTTCTTGATATTATATGAAAACATACAGTTCTGATCTGCGCTCTTAGCTTCCAGATCTCTCTCTCAGTCTTCTTCTCTCTCCTCCCTGTGCACCCAGCTGCATGGTTGATCTTCGCACCCAACTGAAGATCTTACAATGACAGAAGGCTCTCACACTCAACACTCCTCTCTCTCTCAAGATGATAATGATAAGGACCAATATCCTTCTCCCTTTCAGTAGCAAACCCCTCTTCTCTCCTCTAGGTTCTTATTTATACATTACAATAGCTCACCAACAACCTTAGGCCGAAACCTAGGTGTCAAAACCCTAGATACCAAAACCCTAGGTGTCTAAAACCCTATGTCAACTTGACACATGTTTTCTGGGCTTTGCCAGCCTGTCTTTCCTTCCTTCCTGCGAGGTGCTCCAAAGCATCCAATGGTGGCTTTTTCTGCATGCTGAGTTGTCCACGATCCATCTTCCTTGCTGATCTGTTCTCCTTGATCCTATCATCCAACAGATCACTCTCTCACACTTCGCTCCATATTTTCTACTCCTTTGGGCACTTTGACCCACTATCAGTCAGTGTGTCTTCCACGTAGTTCACATTTCATCTTTTCTCCAGTAATATTTTCTTTCTTCCATAACGAAGGGCCAACAAGATCCTTGATGTTCACCTAGTACATAGTCTTGTGGTAAATTGGAGTTGAACCATGATGAATCATGCCACCATTTTTTTCTTTTCTGAGGGTCTCCAATGATAAGTTCCATGTTGATGCCAAGAAATTCTATTTGGAAGTTGTACTGGTGATAGTGATAGGCTCATTAAAAAAATATAGGCACTAAGCTCCACATACTTTTGTAGACCTTTGAGCTTTGGATCATCACATAGTGAAAATATAGAAACAAATACCACAAACCAAGATGTGACTGGGCATGAAGCTATCATATAATAGTCAAAAGAAATCCATACCAACCTTATATACTTTATGAGTTTGATAATCTCACATAGATCACCAAAATCCCAATTATTGTCTATACATTCTTGTATTATATTTCATATGTAGGGTTCATAATATAAAAAATGTACAACAAAATCTCTATATCTAGTGACATATCTACAATTATTTTCTACATCATATGAATAAGACCATTTTTCTAATATTATATGAAACTATGGACATTTTTTCACTCTTTGTACAAAGCAATTCCAACAAAAGTTTCTTTAAGGTTGGCTTGTTTTATCCTGAATGATTTATCCTATATGTTCCTATTAGCTTGTTGAGCTGGATGATTCTTTAGTTATTTGCTTTCCCTTTTCATTTTCAATTATGACATTAAGAAATAAAGAATTTTGAGTAGCCTCTCTTGTAAACATGTCACCTAAGTTGTTTTCTTTACCAAGTTTGTATTTGATCTCAAAGTCACATCCATAAAGCTATAGGCTCCATCTCTAGACCTTGTTGTTTCCTTGTTCCAACAGTCTTTGAGCTTTTAGCATTGCTATGATATGCTTCAAGTCTATTTTGATTATGAATTTGATAGATTTTAGGAAGAATATGAATCTTGCTATACTTTTCTTGACTGCTAAGATTTTTTGTGGCTAGATGGATACCTTGTTTTTTCATCTTTGAAATTTCAAGATGCATATATACAAATTTATTCATTTTTATGTTTTATTCGAAATAAAATTCCTAACCATGATATACTAGAAGCATATGTTTATAGTATATAAAGAAGATTATCTTTAGGTATCTTAAGAGGTGGCAAGGACTTCAACTTGTATTTAATCCTTATAATTGCTTCAATTATTTCCTTAGTCAAGGGATGATATTCTTTCTTCACTCTTATATATCAACAAACATACTATTTTGTGTATTTTGAGAAATAATCACTTCATCATAAATTTGACTTGATTCCATGATCTGAAAAATCCTTAGATGTTACTTAATATTTAATACACATAAACATATAACTTGATTTTGAAATAATAATGATCATTTGATTGATTGCACAAAACATGTAAATTTACTTTTGTATCCAAAATCACTTCAATGACAAATAACTTGCAAAATAACTAAGTGAAAAAAAAACAACAATAATATGCCACACACACAAGTTTGTTAATGGAGTTCACCCAACTTGGGCTATATCTCTTGGTCCGCTTCCAATCAAGATCACTTTATTAATGCTCAAATGCTTGTATTTTTACAATGACCTTTTTAATCATTTCTCAAACTCAGAAACAAAGTACACCATCGAATTCCTCTCTAAATGCTAAGAAAAATTAGTATAAACACCCTATACTTTCCTCAAGGAATCCTTTGGCATGCATTATGTTGCAAAATCAAAGTCTATATACCCCTTGTGGCCTGCACTTCGATGCAAACATGCATAACTTGGAATGAAATTCTAAAAATCATACTCTCTTGTGTCCCGTGTCTCGGTCCAAACGCTAGTTAAATAGGGCGCGGACCCCTAATTGCCATCCAAAATCCTTGGGAAAGATTAACTATATTCTCTATGTAATCCCATAGCATGAGGTGCCTTGGGAACAATGGATAGGGCATTGGAGTGTGTGGGAGGAGGTCATGGGGTCGACCCTTGCGGATGTAGATTTTAAATTAAAGAACAAAAAAGATACAATGGCAAATACACACATTATACAGATATTTTCCCCCTGGAAACCCAAACCGGGAAAACCAACATCTTCTATATTCATCTCATACATTGTTTACAGTACAATATACATATAGGATCTAGTGAGATCCAAAACCCTAATCCAATGAACCAGATTAGTCAACAACCCTAATTCCTTAACTGGAAATAGAAAACCATCGACGAAAACCATGTGCCGAAAAGAATATAACACATATCCAACATTCTCCCACTTTTTTTTTTATTTGCATATAGGGGGTTACAGGGTTACATAGTCAACATTCCAGGGAAGCAATGCCCATAGATCCTCTACACCAAGAGAACTTGTCAGTGATCATAGATTTTGTTAATGAATCTACAACATTCTTCAAAGTGTCCACCTTCATCAAAAATACCTTCTTTTCTTCAACCATGTATCTCACAAAGTGATATTGAACATCAATACTATTTATCTTTGAATGATAAGTCGGGTTCTTCGCCAGAAAAATTGCACTATGACTGTCACAATCTATCCTTATAACTTTTTTTACCAACCCAATACCTGAACACAACCTTTCTAACCATATTGCTTCCTTTTTTGCATGAGTGATTTCCATGTATTCAAATTTTATAGCTGAAAGTGCCACTACAGATTGTATTTTTCTCATCCAACCGATTACTCCTCCAAATAGGTTAAACACATACCCGCTTGTAGATATTCTATGATCTAGATCTCCAACCCACTCTGCATCCACAAAGCCATGTATGTCCAACACTCTTTCCGATCATGTTCTTCCTTGGTAACAAAATCCATAACTAGTAGTGCCATGCAAATAGCTAAAAACCCTCTTTACTGTTGTCCAATACTCCTTCCCTGGTTTTGACATATACCTGCTCAAAACTCTCACTGCATGTGCAATGTCCGGTCTAGTAAAAACCATTGCAAACATCAATATGCCAACTGCATCCACATATGGAACACGAGACATGTCCTCCTCCTCTTCTTGTGTCTTGGGACATTGATCCACAGATAAATTTACACCAACAGAAATAGGGACCCTGACTAGTTTACATTCATGCATATTAAACCTTTTCAATATTGTCTCGACATATTTTCTCTGATTTAACCAGGGTTTCCTATTTTCTCGATCTATTTTAATTTCAATGCCCAAAATGAAATTTGCAGCACCAATATCCTTCATGTCAAATTTACAGGACAACTGAGTTTTCACATCCTGGATAATCTCCTTGTTGTTTCCTATCACCAACATATCATCCACATACAAGATCAAATAAATGAAATGATCACCAATTAATTTGAAATACACATAGTGATTGTCTTTTCTTCTTGTGAAGCCAAGTCCCAACATATAAGTATCAAATTTTTTATGCCACATCCTTGGTGATTGTTTTAAGCCATACAAGGACTTTTTCATCTTGCATACCAGCTCCTTATTTCCCTTCACAACAAATCCTTCTCACTTCTTCATGCAGATTTCTTCTTCCATATCCCCATGTAGGAATGTTTCCTTCACATCCATATGTTCTACTTAAAAATTAAATTCAACAACAACGGATAAAAGAAATCTAATAGAGGTTAACTTGGGAACAGGAGAAAAAATCTCACCAAAATCAATTCCCTGAACCTGGGAATAAACCTTTGCTACTAACCGAGATTTGTATTTCTCTACTTTTCCTTCTGCATTTAGCTTCTTTCTAAATACCCATTTGTTTTCAATAGGATTTATTCTAGTCAACAACTCCACTAGATCCCAAGCATCATTTGTATCCAAGGCTTCCATTTCTTCGACCATGGCCTTTTTACAGAATTTTCCATCCTATGAATCCCCTGTCTCCCTAACAGTTCTAGGATCATCATCAATAATAGACAAAGAAAAATTTGAATGAAAATAAGGTGGAGTATACCTTTTTGGTAACTTTTTTTCTCGAACAGATCTCCTCAATACTGGAGTATGAGGATATTCTTCTTCTCATTACTATTCTTTTGTAGAGTCTGATTCATCATCCTTTAACTCAAACTCTGTTTTCTTTGGTTCTTCCTTAATTGGTAGGATTTGTTGTTTGAAAACATCTTCCATTTCTCTAAATACCACATCTCGACTATACACAACCTTCTTAGTTTCTGGGTTCCAAAGCTTATAACCTTTGAGACCATATTTATACCTAATAAATATACACTTTTCAACGTTCTTATCTAGCTTACTCTTGTTTTCCTTTGGAACATGAACATAGTCCTCACAACCAAATACTTTGAGATGTGTGAGAGAGGGTTTCTTACTAGTCCATACCTTGTTTGGAGTCTTTTCATCCAGTGTTGATGAGGGTGATTGATTGACCAGGTAACATGTAGTAACCACTACCTCTTCCCATAATTCTTTCCCTAACCTAACACCACTGAGCATGCACCTTGTTTTTTCCATCAGCGTCATGTTCATCCATTCTGCAACTCCATTCTACTAAGGTGTATATGGAGTAATTTTCTTCCTTGATATACCACACTTCTTACACAATTCTTCAAATTCATTCTTGCAAAACTCTCCACCATTATCCGTCCTCACCACCTTAATTATTTTCTCTGTTCGATTCTCAACAAGAGCCTTAAACTCTTTAAACTTGTCAAATACTTCATATTTCTTCCTGAAGAAATATATCCAAGTATTCCTCAAGAATTAATCTATAAATGAGATATAGTACACATATTTTCCCAATGATGGAATTGACACAGGTCCAAACACATCACTGTGCACTAGCTGTAAAATTCATTTTGCCCTCGTTGCACCAGAGGGGAATATTCCCCTATTATTCTTCTCATATACACAATGTTCATAGAAATCAAAATCCAGAGAGCAGTTAGACATACCTTCAACCATACCTTTACTGTGTAATAGTCGAAATCCCTTCTCTACGATATGCCCCAGTCTTTGATGCCACAACATAACCTTTTCTCTAGAGACTATAGGATTTTTTTCTTCTTCAGATCTAATATCAAGAACAATGGAAATATTACACCCATTACTAATAGTGATTCCTTTCATATTATACACATTTCCAACCCAGACTCCCTTCAGAAACACCATTTCTCCTCGAACCATCTTACAGGTTTCTTTTTCAAATATTGTTTTTACCCCTACATTGTCTATTTTCCTTACAAAAATCAAATTTCTGGCCAATCCTTGGATGGGAAGAATACCAAGTAGTGTTCTAATCCTTTCATATATGAGATTCAACTTGAATATTCCTCGTCCTATGATTTTGGTTGTCGATTCATCACCTAAGAAAAACTTACCTCCATCATACCTTTCATATTCACAGAACCACTCCGTGTGGGGAGTCATATGAAAGGATGCACCTGAGTCAACCAACCATGCCTCATGATCTGCATGTGTTCTTGAAGAAGCCAAGTACACATCCCCTATTTCTTCCTTAGAGGTATTTTCTTCTGTAGAAGGAGCATATTCAAATCCCTTCCCTCTCTCAACACTTTTGGATCTACATTTCTTCTTATAGTGCCCTTATTTTCCACATCTCCATCATACCTTTACAAACTTTCTAGGGGATTTAGATCTACCCTTATATTTACATCTCCCACTTGAATGCTTAGATATATTTCTTTCTTGGGAGCATCCTCTTACAAATAATGCATATGTGCTTTATCCTTTTGTGTTCTTCCATCTCATCTCCTCCGAAAACAAGGATGAGACCACATCATAAACTTCAAGGTAGTTGTATTACTACCTATGGCCACAACTAGACTATGCCATGAATCTAGTAAAGATAAAAGTAAATTGATACACTTATCTTCATATGAAATTTTAATCTCAATAGATAATAAATGACTTACCACAGTATTGAAGGTGTTCATATGCTCTATCACCGAGTCTCCATATCTCATCCTCAGGTTATACAACTTCTTCCGCAGGAAAATTTTAGACTGATACAAGTTCCCCAACTTTTCCCATAATGCCTTGGTTGTAGCTTCCCCTGACACATTGAGTAATATTGAATTTTAGAGAGACAATTGGATTGTTCTCTTTGCCTTCTAATCCAAATTTTTTCTTCAATATGTTGACGTTCCTGTAGGTGCAGTACTTGGATCCACCATGATCCACTGATCTCTGTCTACCAACAAATCTTCCATCTTGAGCTTCCACAACTCAAAATGTTTCCCATTAAATTTATCGATCTCTATTTTCAAAATGCTCGCCATTTATTTTCACCCGAAGAACCAATAATGCAGATCTCCCACTGTAACAAGGCTTATCATAGTCCCGATCCAAACCCCTAACCACAAAGGAATCCCCTTGAAGCCAATAATTTTTCTGATACCAAATGTATATTTTAAATGAAAGAACATAAAAGATACAATGGAAAATACACACATTACACAGATATTTTTCCCCTGGAAACCCAAACCTGGAAAACCAACATCTTCTATATTCATCTCATACATTGTTTACAATAAAATATACATATAGAATCTAGCAGGATCCAAAACCCTAATCCAATCACCTGGATTAGTTAACAACCCTAATTCCTTAACTAGAAATAGAAAACCATTGGTGAAAAATTGCCCAAAAACGGACGCAAAAAATCGCCAAGAATATAAAACATATAACACATATAACACTAGTTCTAACCATGCAAAGAATATAAAACATATAACACTAGTTATAACCATGCAAATAATATAACACATATAACATTATTTCTAACCATGTAAAGAATATAAAACATATACAACAACGAACCTATCCCCCTTTGGAATTTTATTGTAACCATATGGGTATATATATGGCATGGGTCATTGATGTGGTGGTGGAAAGTTGTCATCCATCCATAATTCTTAGAATTGGTTATATGGAATACAAAGAAAACCGTCGGTCGGGGGAATAACCCTCACCCCCTTCCCCCCCCCTCCTTTTCTGTCAATTATCCAACAATTAAGCTTAAATTTAAGTTTTTCAACATGACTATTAAGACACATGGTGTGGTACAATGGTAAATCATTGGATTGTTGAATGGGAGATCAAGGGTTTGACTCTAGTTGACCCATAACAATTTTGATAACTCTTAAAAATGCCAATGGGAGGCTGCCACATGGTAGCCTCTAATTGGTCCACCTGTGCTTCTATGCCACATGTTGGAACCTAATTTGTCCACTTGTGTTGTGCGGTTTCCTTGTCACCTTTCCTAGTCAGCTATACAATGTGCCACGTGGTGCTCTGTGGTTTTTCCACATCAACATTGTATAGTTCTATGTAGACGTGCCACATGTCACCCTGCCAATGGTGACATGTGTCACCTTTTTTGAAATTTTGACCATGTTGACCAAACCTTTGATTGGCCATAACTTCTTCTACGAACTCCGCTTGAGGCGATTTTTGCACCATTGGAAAACTATTGCCGAGCTCTACACAATGAAGTTGTTTTCGAGAGCATTTGAGATGATCATATTTTGAGAATTTCTGGATCCTCCTAGACCTCTTACATTCTGGATCCTCTTGCATCATTCCTCCCCATTGGAAGCCTTTTGGACCACCAAAAGTATTGATTACTCAACAAATAAGTGAGGGTAAAGCTCCCTCACCTTTCTTATCTTGATCCACTTTGTTTTTCTTAGGTTTACCCATTTAATACCAACTTGAAGATATTCCACATCACCTCATTGTGAAGTCATGATCCTTTTGTCAAGAATAACATCTTCTTGTAGCTCGTCTAAATATTCTGGATCAAAATACTCAACTGTCGGAACGTAAACATTTTCATCTTCATCCTTAATAATAGGAGGCTCATAAAGTTTCAAGTTCTCAACATTTACCACTGAATACATTTGCATGTAAGATGGCAGATCTAAATGAAAGGCATTAGTACCAATATTTTCTAAGATATTGAATGGACCATACCAGATTGGTTTAAGATTTTTACCTTCACTCTTCATTCTATCTTTTCTGATATGTAACCATACTTGATCATTGACTTGAAATTGATGATCAACCCAATGTTTGTCTTGACTTTCCTTATACTTGGCTTGTCTCTTCTCCAATTGTTCTTGTAACGCCTGATGTACCTATTGGATCCTTTGAATGAACCTCTTAGCTTTATCTGTATCATCCTATCCATCCTCTTTATTTTCTTCTCCAAAAGCAAATTCCATAGGTAATTTAGGCAAGTACCCCAAACATACTTCAAAATGATTTCTATGAGTAGAAGAATGCATGACATGATTATAGGCATGTTGTACATAATGAAACTATTCATCCCATAACTTAGGATGTTTGTTACAGTATCCTTGTGACAAATGTACTATTTTCCTATTTTCTACCTCTGTCTATCCATTTGTCTGTGGATGAAAATTTGTGCTCTTCTTTAACTTAGTGTCCATTAGCTCCCATAAATGAGACCAAAAATTCCCAAAAAATAGAGAGTATCGATCATATCTAATAGATGTAGGAAACCAAAAATGAACCCATACATTTGCAAATAACAATTGTGTTGTTTGTTCAGTTGTGACATGTTTCTTGCATTGCATTAAAATACACATCTTACTAAATCTATCCAGGATGACATATAAATAATCATGACCTATTCTGGACATCGAAAAACCCCCTACAAAATCCATGGACACACTTTCCCCTCGCTAAGAAGGTACTTGAAGTGGCGTATATAATTCCAATTTTCTGTTGCTAGGATTTATTGTGGCACACATAACACACCTTTTCACATACTTGGAAATTGTCTCATTCATTCGAGGCCAATAACAATATCTCTGCAATTGTGCTACTGTCTTACCCCGAAGTGACCAGAAATGAGATATGTATGAGCTTCTATGATTACATTTACTCTTTCATCCCTGGGTATACAAATATTTCCAAGATGATATAATAAGTTGTCATGCATATGACAATCCAACTGTTGATTACCATGAGTTATATCCACATATATATCTTTAAATTCAACATCTCTAACATATTGTGCAACATAACTTTCATGAGCTAGAGAATTATGTTTTAGTATTATAGATGCATTGATCATCGGTCTTGATAACATATCTGCAACCTTATTATTAATACCTTTCTTATACTTAATAACCAAATGAAATTTTTTTAAGAAATCCATCCACTTGAAATGTCGTGATTGTTATAGCTTGGTTTTTTATTGCAAATATTGTAATGGTTGATGATTTGTATGAATTATTGTTTCATTTCCCATTAAATAATGCTTCCATTTTTTAACACTTTGTACCAACGCATACAATTCCTTGTCATATATTGGATAGTTAATTATTGCTTGAGTAAAGTTATAAGAATGATAACATATAGGTTTACCTTGTTGCATCAAGACTTCTCCCATGGCATATCCACTTGCATCAGTTTGGATCTCAAATGGCTATTGCAAATTTGGCAGAGCTAAAACTGGTGCAGTGCTTATATTTTCCTTCAATGTCTCAAAGAATTTATATTGCTTTCCTCCCCATTGAAAGACTTGTTTCACACTTGTCAATGCATGTAGAGGAGCTATTATTAAAGATAAGTTAGCAATGAATTTTCTCCAGTACTGTGTTTCTCCTAAGAAACTCCTGACTTATGTGGCAATATTTGGCTTGAGATAATTTAGAATAACTTCTACCTGTGAGGGATCTATCTTTATTTGACCATTCCCTACAATGTAACCCAAATATACTAGAGAAGTTTTTCCAAAACCACATTTAGACATATTTATATATAGCTTCTCCTTTTTCAAAAGTTCAAAAACTGTTATGATATGCATTATATGATCTTCCCATGTTCGACTAAATATCAAGATATCATCTAAGTAGACAATGAAAAAAACATCTAACCATATATCACTTTCTATTATTCTGATATGATGGTAACCACTTCCCAATTTTAGCTTAACAAAATAAACAACATCTCTTAACTGATCCAATCAATCATAAATTCTAGGAAGAGGGCATCTGTTCTTTTTCATGAATTTGTTCAGTGCTCGAAAATCAATACACATCCTCCATGTACCATATTTCTTTGTAACTAATACAATAGGAAATCCATGTTGGATTACTGAGAGGGGGGTGAATCAATAATAGCGTAATTATAATTCTTTTTCTTCAAATAATCCAAGTGTTATGTCAATGTAGAATTATTATCCAATAATGAGCAATAAGAAATGAACAATCACACACATACACAGTACACCAGTGTTTTACATGGAAACCCAAATCGAGAGAAAACCACATAATGTTTTTTCTTATATGTCTTAAAGAATTACATTCATTGGAAGCACCAACTTCCTTTTTTTTCCTCCTACAACTGGAAGGAGGATTCAACCCCCTAGTTTCTCAGGCTACAACCTGAGGGAAGCTCCAACTCCCCAATTCTCTGGCTACAACCAGAAGGAGGCTACAACCCCCTATTTTCTCCGGCTACAACCGAAAGGTGGCTACAACCACCCGTCCTTTCCCCATCCAACTACCCTAAAGTATAAGTAGAATGATGGAACCACTGTCAACCTATCACTATGAGATATACTGTTGTACAACTGTATCAACCTATACCACTACCCTATATCCAATATGTACAAATGCCCTATAATCAAACTGTACCTGAAATGAACATGTATCTACAAAAATACAATAGATACACGACCTATAGTGATGTAGTCTGCATATGTACGCACCCTATATGTTATGCAGCTCACGTATGTACGCTACCAAACTGTTATGCAGCCTATGTATGCCTTTTGAAAACTAGGGCTACTTTTTTCTTTAAAACTTCTGATCCCATGTAACTTCTTTCACATAGATCTGTAACCTGTCATTGTATCTAGACTGTAACTGTACCCTATGCATGCATCCTCATATAAAACCTTTACTCTAGGAAAGTATGTCTCTCTCTAGTCATGTGTCATATAGGTATGTGTAATCATGAACAAGTATAATATCCCTCACATGATCTTAGTCATCAACCCCCTTCTGATATTCAATCTCTCAATACATCAACTACTACACAAATACAAGCTCTCAACCATGTACCATAAAAAACCCTTATCCATATGCCAAGAAATACAAGATGTGCCTCACAAGAAGTATCAATGATGAATATACTAGCATTATATTTCTATAGATCTGACTTATGCAAAAGATCCCATGAAGCCACTAGACTCTCTAGGGAAAATCCTCAAATCTCCATTGTCATTCCTCATGCATACATCAAAATCCAACTATTCATAGAAATAAGACATACCTTTTGAACCAATGGATGGATCTGATGTATCTGAGCACTTTAGACCTTCTTGGGAGCTTGATCTCAAAATCTAGAACCTCTGCATATTCATCTCTTGAAGTTTCCATGGATTTACCAACATGTACACACCCTAATACACTGCCAGCCTGTGTATAAATCAGCAAGTACACACGTTGTACATAGATATCCTGCATATAACTCAACATGTATGCACCTTGTACACAGATAGCCCACGTATAACTCAGCATGTATGGACCTTGTACACAAACAACCCGCGTACAACTCAAAAAATAGGGTTTGGCTATAATTCTGAGAATTTCGCCGTCAACCCTTCATGCTACCTCAGACGTCTGCCACTTCAGATGTTTCCACAAGTATTTACAAGAAGCTTTACACAAGAAAATAAATATACAATATGTACAAGTGTGTGTATAAAGAGTGAGCTTTGCCTCTTATTTATATCTTCATGTAGCCTTACATTTTCCTTATTTTGGGGCTTCTTTATTTAAAATAATTTCTTTTGCAAAGCACTTTGACCCTTGGGGGATTATATAAGACTTATGAGGGGTTATCCAACTTCACATGGTCATAAATATCTAACTGTGAGGAGTTATGTGACGTTCCACATACCATCGGAAATGGCATGACAAGCACTATCCATCTAAGGATAGTTTCACTGACAAATTCACTATCCTTCATCTCACTATTCCACAATTAATAATGGGTTCTCTCACTCCGCAAAGCGTCTTCTTGTGAGGGCTTTCACCATAAGGGGGTCTTAATGGGAAGACACTTTGCAGAGTGAGAGAACCCATGCTTAATTGTGGAATAATTAGATGAAGGACAATGAATTTGTCAGTGAAACTATCCTAGATGGACAGTGCTTGTCATGTCATTTCTGGTGGTACGTGGAACGTCACATAACTCCTCATGGTTAGAGAGTTATGACCATATGAAGTTGGAGAACCCCTCGTAAGTCTTATAGAAGCCCCCAAGGGTCAAAGTGTTTTGCAAAAGAAATTATTTTAAATGAAGAAGCCCTAAAATAAGGAAAGTGTAAGGCTACATGAAGATATAAATAAGAGGTAAAGCTCACTCATTATACACACACTTGTACATATTGTATATCTATTTTCTTGTGTAAAGCTTCTTGTAAATACGTGTGGATACATTTGAAGTGGTGAATGTTTGAGGTAGCATGAAGGGTTGACATCGAAATTCTTGGAATTACAGCAAAACCCTATTTTCTGAGTTGTACGCAGGTTGTCTGTGTACAAGGTGTGTACATGCTGAGTTATACGCGGGTTGCATGTGTACAAGGTGCGTACATGTTGACTTATACGTGGGTTGTCTGTGTACAAGGTGCATACATGATGAGTTATACGTGGGATGGCAGTGTATTAGGGTGTGTACATGTTGGTAAATCCATGGAAACTTCAAGAGATGAAGATACAGAGGTTCTAGATTCTGAGATCAAGCTCCCAGGAAGGTCTAAAGTGCTCAGATACATCAGATCCATCCATTGGTTCAAAAGGTATGTCTTATTTCTATGAATAGTTGGATTTTGATGTATGCATGAGGAATGACAATGGAGATTTGAGGATTCTCCCTAGAGAGACTAGTGGCTTCATGGGATCTTCTGCATAAGTCAGATCTACAGAAATATAGTGTTGGCATATTCATCATTGATACTTCTTGTGAGGCACATATTGTATTTCTTGGCATATGGCTAAGGGATTTTTATGGTACATGTTTGAGAGCTTGTATTTGTGTAGTAGTTGATGTATTGAGACACTGAATATCAGAAAGGGGTTGATGACTAAGATCATGTGAGAGATATTATCCGTGTTCATCATTACACATACCTATATGACACATGCATAGAGAGAGACATACTTACCTGGAGTAAAGTTTATATATGAGGATGCATGCACAGGGTACAGTTATAGTTTGGATACAGTGACAGGTTACAGATCTATGTGAAAGAAGTTACAGAGGATCAGAAGTTTTCAAGAAAAAAGAAACCCTAGTTTTCAAAAGGCATATGCAGGGTGCATAACAGTTTGGTAGCATACATATGCGGGCTGCATAACATATAGAGTGTGTATGTACACGGGATGCAACACTACAATTCACATATATGTTGTATTTTTGTAGATACATGTTTAGTTCAAGTACAGTTTGATTGCAGGGAAGTTGTACAGATTGGATACAAGTCAGTGGTATAGGTTGATACAGTTGTACAACAATATATCTCACAGTGATAGGTTGGCAGTCGTTCCATCATTCTACTTATACTTCAGGGCGATTGGACAAGGAAAGGACAGGTGGTTGTAGCCACCTTCCGGTTGTAGCCGAAGAACACAGGGGGTTGTAGCCTCCTTCTGGTTGTAGCCAGAGAATTGGGGAGTTGGAGATTCCCTCAGGTTGTAGTCTGAGAAACTAGGGGGTTGAAGCCTCCTTCTAGTTGCAGCATGAAAACAAAGGAAGTTTGTTCTTCCAATGAATTTAATTCTTCAAGATATATAAGAAAAAGCATTCTGTGGTTTTCTCCCGATTTGGGTTTCCACGTAAAACAGTGGTGTACTGTGTATGTGTGTGATTGTTCATTTCTTATTTCTCATTATTGGATAATAATTCTACATTGACATAACACTTGGATTATTTGAAGAAAAAGTATTATAATTATGCTATTACTGATTCACCCCCCTCTCAGTAATCCAACAATTGGTATCAAAGAAGGTACCTTCAGAAATTAGTTTAACCATTGAAAGGTAGATCATGAAGAGTACCAACTTATATAAAAATGGAATACCACAGTTTGATGGACATAAGTATGATTTTTGGAGCATAAGGATGAATACATATATACAGGCACAGGGATTTCAGTTTGGCAATCAATTGTAGATGGATACACAGCACCAGCAGTTCCACCAACAAATGACAATGCAGTAAAAATCGGTGAGAATAATTCCAAAGCCACTAATACACTTTTGAATGGTCTCACTAATACGGTATTCACAAAAGTTGCACACTATAAATCCACTAAAGAGATCTGGGACAAGGTTCTAAATATTTATGAAGGAGATACAAAAGTCAAAGCAGCAAAGCTTCAAACCTACAGAGGTCAATTCAAACAAATAAAAATGAAGGAATATGAAGATATAACAGCCTACTTCTTACGAGTTGATGAAATAGTGAATGCAATCATAGGATTGGGAGAAGAAATCGAAGAATCTGTAATTGTTCAAAAGGTACTAAGATCTCTTCCTATGACATTCAACCCTAAGATATCATCACTAGAAGAAATATTGGATCTAGACTTAATAAGCATGGACGAACTGCATGGAATCTTCACAGCATATGAAATGAGAAATGAATAGGAAAATCCAGATGTAAAAGAAGCATCCTTCAAAGCATCCAAAATATCAAATAAAAATAAAAAGGAACAAGAAGAATATAGCAGTAGCAGTGACGTCTCGGAAGATGATGAAGAAATGGCCAACTTCGTCAAAACACTGAACAAGGCAAGCAACGGTAGGTATAGAAGTAATATTCCTTTAATTTGTTTTAATTGTGATGGTATTGGTAATTTTGCTAACAAATATCCTCATAAGAAAAAGAGAAATTATGAAGGCTACTCAAAAGGAAAACACACATATAAAGGCAAAATAACTGCAAAGAAAGTTTTCAAGAAAATATTATGCATCAAAGAAGACATCTCATCATCAGATGAAGATGAAGTTAGTGACAGTGAGACATGAAGAGTTCTATTCATGGTAGTAATAGACTCTAACAAAGAAGATTTCGAAGAAGAATATGAAGAAGATGAAGAAGGATATGAAGAAGTCAAAGAAGAAATTGAAGAGACAGAAGTTGACTATCGAGAAGAATTATCGTGTGCCATAGAAGTTATCAGAAGAGAAAAGAGGAAAAACAAGAAACTACAAGAAGAACTAGATGAGAAAAAGGACACTCGAGAACTAGAACAAATGATCACAAAATTGAAGGTTCAAATAGAAGAAGATAAAAGAATTGAAGAAGAACTCAAAGAACAGCTAGAAGAAAAGGACAAGATCATTGGAAACTTGGAAGCAGAGATTGTCACACTAAGAAAGGATATTCAAAAGAAAAATATGCAAAATAGCTCAAACATTCTGGATGACATTATCAACAGTAAAAAATCTCATCTTGACAAGTCCGAACTTGGATACAATCAGACAAAAAAGAGATCAAGATCCAAAACAAAAGAGCAAGAAACAAATCCAAAAAGCTATGTAGAAACAGTCAAAGGGGATAGGAAGATATACAAGGAAGATTACAGGGACACTCCTCCACCAAGAAGATGAAGATTTCAGAATCAACAAAAGACAGATAGGCCTCAAGAAGAAGAAGGATTCATAAGAGAACCTTCTTTCATAAGATCTTCAACTCCCAGGTATCAAACTATATTTTTTGGTTTATGTTATGCATGTAATAATTTTGGACATAAAGCTATGAATTGCAGAGCTAACAACATGAACAATAACAACTTTGAGAGTCATACACAAAGGTTTTATTCAAGAAGACCTAGTGAAACACATAGAAGAAGTTACAACAGGTTTGAATCTTTGAGCACTGAAGTGGAATGTTACAAATGTAACAATTTTAGACATGTGGCCAAAGATTGTAGAATGACAGTCTCTCCTAAAAAACCTCATCAGAATAACAACAGTCACAGACAGGAACCTCAGAAAATGACATGGATAAGAAAGCAATATCAATATAGCAATGAAGAATGCATAGTCGCTCTACAAGCTAAGAAGAAGAAAAATGGTTGGTATGTTGACAGTGGGTGTTCAAAACACATGACAGGTGATAGAGACAAATTTCTCACATTACGAAAGGAAAGAAATGGATCAGTCTCCTTTGGAAATGATAATTTAGCCAAAATCATTAGAGAAGGCACAGTCTGAATTGGGAACAAGAATGAAAAGGAAGAAAATGTTCTACTGGTAGAAGATATGAAACATATTATTCTAAGTGTGAGTCAAATGTGTGACCAAGGTCATAAAGTTACTTTCAATTCACAAAAGTGTGAGATAATAAGAGAAGGTTCAAGGAAACTGGTCGGTACAGCTGCAAGAAATTCAAACAAAATATATGTGTTAAGTGAAATTGGAAATGAATAGTGTTGTCTAGGAAAGGAAGATGAAAGTTGGCTATGGCACAGAAGAATGGGTCACATGCATTTTGATAACCTTGTCAAAGTCAGCAAAAGAGAAGCTGTCAGAGAAATTCCCCAGATCGTGAAACCAACCAACACTTTATGCAAGCATTGTCAACAAGGAAAGTAAACAAAGACTAGGTTCAAATCAAAGGAATATTCTACAACAAGACCACTGGAAATTGTGCATACTGATCTAGTTGGACCAACTACAACAAAGGGATTAAAATGTGAGAGATACTTTATGTTATTAGTTTATGATTATACAAGAATGACTGCAGTTTTCTTTCTCAAGAACAAGTCAGAAGGTTTTGAAAACTTGAAGATCTACAAGGAAATGGTTGAAAATGAGATGGATTCAAGAATGAAATGCTTGAGATCTGATAATGGAGGAGAGTTCACTTCAAAGGAATTTATGGACTACTGCAGTATTCATGGAATAAAAAGGAAATTCTCCATTGCTAGGACACCTCAAGAGAATGGAGTTGTTGAAAGAAAGAACGGGACAATACATGAAATGGATTGAACAATGCTAATGGATTAAAAATTGATAGATATTTTTTGGATACAAGCAGTGCATACATCAGTTCATATTCAAAATAGAGTAATTCTAAGAAAGAACATTGACAAAACTCCTTACGAACTATGGAAGGGAAGACCGACAAATGTAAAGCACTTCAGAGTTTTTGGAAGCAAATGTTATATCAAAAGAGAAGATGGAGGAATGCGAAAGTTCGACTCTCGTGTGGACAAAGGAGTACTTGTTGGTTACTCAAGTACAAGGAAAGCATACAAGTGTTATAATCTAAGATTGAATAAAGTTGTGGAAAGCATCAACGTAACAATTGATGAAATAGGTAGACCATAATCAAAGGAAGAAAATGAAGATGAAAAAGAAGTAGAAGAGGAAGATGAAGAGAATCTGATAGAAGCAGAAGAGAAAGTTCATCAATTGTCTCCAAAGACACCCAGTAAACAAGTACAGAAGAATCATCCTTTAGATTAGATTATCGGAATCAAAGATGCAGTAGTTGAGACTAGAAGAAGAATCCGTTCACCAGAACAACCACACCCAACACTCTTATCTACAATTGAACCAAACTATTTTGAAGAAGCCAACAAGGATGAATTTTGGAATAAGGCCATGGATGAAGAATTGGATCAAATAGAGAAAAATGACACTCGAGAATTGGTTCCAAGACCAATGAATAAGAATGTGATCGACACAAAATGGGTTATCAGAAATAAATTGAATAAATATGGACAAGTTACAAGGAAGAAAGCTAGATTGTTATGTAAAGGATATTCTTAGATTGAAGGAATCGACTTTGAAGAGACATTTGCCCTAGTTGCCAGAATGGAAGTAATCCATTTGATTTTAGCTTATGCATGCTCCAAAAATGTTAAAGTATATCAGATGGACCTAAAATCATATTTTCTGAATGGGGAACTTGAAGAAGAAGTCTACCTTGAACAACCAGAAGGATTTCAGTTGTCAGAGAACACAAATTACGTGTGTAAATTAAAGAAGGCCTTGTATGGTCTAAAAATGCTCCTAGAGCATGGTACTCTAGACTGGATAAGTATCTGTAGCAGGAAAGGTTCAAAAAAGGAAGTGTAGACAACAAACTCTACATCAAGGTGAGTCAAGGTAATATTTTATTAATTGAAGTTTATGTTGATGATATTATTTTTTGTAGTGATGATGACAGGTTAAGCTAGAAATTTGCAAAAGATATGCAAAATGAATTTGAATTGTCGTTACTTGGAGAACTATCCTTCTTTCCGGGACTTCAAATACGTCAAAAAAACCAAGGAATTTTTATTTCTCAAAACAAGTATATCAGAGAAATGCTAAAGAGGTTCAGAATGGAAGATTGCAAACCAGTTATCACTCCCATGCAAACTAGTTGCAAGTTGAGCAAAGATGATGATTCGAAGTCTACAGATCAGAGGAAATACATGTCAATGATTGGCAACCTACTATATGTGACAACATCCAGACCAGATGTAATGCAGGCAGTTGGATAGGTGGCACGATTTCAAGAAGCACCAAAGGAATCACATGTATTAGCAGTGAAGAGGATTTCTAGATATATCAAAGGAACAAAAGAGTTTGGATTATGGTATCCAAAAGGAAATGATCTATCACTTATTGCCTACAAAGATGCAGATTGGGCAGGTTGTATTGATGACCGAAGAAGCACCAGTGGAGCAACTTTCTACTTGGGTGACTGTTTAGTATCATGGCTAAGCAAGAAACAATCATCAGTATCTTTATCTACAGCCGAGGCAGAGTATATTGTAGCAACATCATGTTATACACAGGTTCTTTGGATGAGACAAAATTTGATAGATATATAGGTTGAGTATGATGATCCCATTCCAATCTATTGTGATAATAGAAGTGCCATCAGTATCTCAAAAAACCCGGTGATGCACTCCAAGACGAAGCACATTCCAATCAAGTATCATTTTCTACGGGAGCAGGTTGCAGAAAAGAATATCAGAGTTGAGTATGTGGGAACAAAAGAACAAATGGCAGATATCTTTACAAAACCACTTCCACAGGAAGCCTTTGAATATATTCGCCAAAGACTTGGAGTTATTTCTACTCCAAAATGAATGATTTTTGAATGCATATCTTATATGTCTTAGATTTACATGAGGAAGCACCATAAGAGGACAATTCAGTCAGGGGGAGAAACCCTAGATGGA
>ML784164.1:202991-223701 GCA_009831015.1 Picea engelmannii
CCTTTTTCCTTTATTGAGGGTGCGACCAAAAGGTTTGGTTGCTCCCTATGGCTATCCAAGGAGCAATCAATAGCTCTGTCTGTCTATATAGGTCGCGACCGAGCCTAGAAGCTCCTATTTTTGGATTTGGTTTCGACGGATGAGATCTCCCACTGATTTCTTGGGTTTTAGCTTCGAGAATGTTTCCACTAGGAGCTCAAGAATCTTATCCTTATAACTATATGGCCTTATCCCTAAACCCTATAAGAACCAGATCATTTCCCATGGGAAAAAGAGGAGAAAGGAGATAAGAAGGTTACTCTCGTGATTTGGTTGCAAGACTTGAGCAAGGAGCTTGAAAGGAGACCATTGCATCAACTTCTCATTTGTAAGTTGTAATATCAATTCTTTGATTAATAGAAGACATACTGGATGTTTCCCTCTATCTAATTGTTCATACATGGTTATGTATTCATTGGTAGAGAATTAGTATAATTATGTGTTATAATATACTATTAGATTTGTTGTTGATCCATGCATGATTGCTTTGATATTTAAGAGGATTCCATCTTCTTTGGTTGTTTTCATGTATGAATTAGATCTAGGAACATCCTTAGTTTATGTATTTATTCTTGTCTTAGGTGCTGGTAGAACCTAAGGGAGCTCAACTTTTTCAAGGTGAAAAATACCCACAACAAAAGGATGGTGGAATACTGAGAGGGGGGGTGAATCAATATGAGCACTTTTTAACACTTTCAATCACAATATATAAACTTCAAATTTATCAACAGTATATCATATATGATTGCATTCAATATATCATGAGCATATAACCATAAGCAGTACCATTCAACAATATCACATCAAATGCATAGTACACCAGAATTTACATGGAAACCCAAATGGGAGAAAACCACAGAATGATGTCTTATATATCAAAAGAAGAAATTCATTGTAAGCACTAACTTCCAAATTCTCTAGCACCAATTGGAAGGAGGCTCCAACCCCCTATTTATAGGCTCCAACCTGAAGGAAGCTATCAATCCCTAATTAACCAGCTACAACTGGAAGGAGGCTCCAACCCCCTAGTTTATAGGATCCAACCTAAAGGAAGCTACGAATCTATGTATTCTTTGGATCCAACCAAAAGGAGGTTATGAACCCCTGATTTACAGTATCCAACTTGAAGGAAGCTCCAACTCCCTGATTTCTCTATCTCCAACTAGAAGGAGGCTACAACCCCCTTTCCTTGTGCCATCTTTCATCCCTGAAATTTAAGTGTAGACTCAACCTGTCACTACCATTGATACTGTCAGTCCCACTGTCTCATCAACCTGTAACCAACTTGTCATCCAACCTGTCATTGTCATTATCACTTAAACCTGTAACTTCCACTATCTCTGTCACTGTAACTAATATACCATCATCAACTTGTGTGTCTCAATCATGTACCAAAACATGTACCAAATATCTGTACCATATCATGCATCAACCGTGTACCAAAACCTGTACCATACCATGTACAAAAACTTGTACCATACCATGCATCAACTAGGTACCAAAACCTATACCATACCATGCATCAACACTTTTACCATATCATGCATTAGCCATGTACCATGAGATGTACCTCAAATATTTGCCATATCACTCATGATATTTCTCAATCATGCCATACACCATATACCATAAGATATCATCAATGATGAGCCTCAACCAAGTACCATAAGATGTGCCTCAATCATATGATAATATCACCATGAAATATACCAAACTAGATACCAATATAACCAAGATATACTTCTAACAATGTATCATATCATCACAAATGTGTACCATATCATGCACCATCATCACCAAGATATGCATAAATCATGCAAAATTAACATAATCATAAATTACACATGTAAAGAATACCTATGATCCTGTAGAAGACATAATACACAAGATTACAGACATGTAGCTCTTCCTCAACTTCAACAACAAGAGAATAACATCTTCATCAAGCTTTACCTCAGTCTCACGGGACTAGTTTTGGATTAGTCACAAACCCTAAATTTCAACAAGCATAACTTTGTACCTATAATGAAAAAAGGTTTGAAATTGTATTCATAGATACTTTGATATCTTTCTTCCATCTCCTCAAAATTTCGGGGTCTGAAACTTCTCAAAACAAAAGTTATAGTGAAAATGCAAAACCTTCTTGAATTTTATCCTATTCTAGAGAGAGAATTTGTACAACATGCCATCTACTCAATATGTGATGCAGGAGCATCTCTCCACGTCAGTCAGCCAGCCATCCAGCCACGTTGAGCACGTGCATTCAAAGCTGAAGAGAGAGGCACAGTCCTCATTCAAATTTGAAATTGAATGTAATTAAATGTCTAGGCTGGTGAGCCATAGAAGCCGTGCCTTTGTGCAGGCATAGAGTAGATCGGTCTTTAATGTGTGTAGTGGCTGAGATCTAGATCCTATTCTGGACTAGACAGCCCATTCAATGTAATTGAATAGGGTAGGTAGGTTGGAGGGAAGCGCTCGATGAGCCCCTCAAGTAAAAGAGATTTTCAGATCTCATTTTGAGAGAGAGTGTGAGTTAGGAGTTGTAGAGGAGAGCTAGAGAGAGCTCAAGAACACCTTTGTAAAATACAGGCCTTTGCCAATTTTAATTTAATACAGAAGAAGTTTTTCCTGTACATGTTCTGTGTTATATGGATGTCTGTGTGTGTTCTTTCATATGCTATGAATCTATGTGTGTTGGTGCATTTGCAAGGAGTTTGAGTGATTTCAGTTGAGGGTCTTTGAGGTTTCATGCCAAGAGGGCATGACAGAGTGTTGTGAACTTTGAATACCAGTGACTAGAGGAAGCACTTCTGAACTCTGCAGAGTCAGACAAAGATGTGCTGCGGCACAGAAGCTAAAATCATCAACTCAGGGGAAAGACCTCAAGGTTGCTGAATAACTTGGAGGCTAGGCTGTGTATGAGAGACACAGTTGCAGACAGAATTCTGCTGTGAATTCTGTAGAGCTCTACCAAGTGGGCATTGAGTGTGTGCACAGTGGTGCATTTGAGGAAGAACTCTACTGAGAGTTTGAAGAAGAAAACATAATCATTGAGGGTTCTATAGAGCTCTGCTAGGAGGGCATCAAGCAAGTGTATGGGCACATAGGAAGATAGAATTGTTGAACATTTTGTAAAGGGGAAACTCTGCCAGGTGGGAATTGAGACTGTGTGCAGGTAGGCACAGGAGAAGAGAACTCTTTGAGTTTTGGAGCTGGAGGAAGTATCCACTGAGGGATATTCACTGGGTTGCTGAACACCCAGAAAGACTCAGCAAGAGGTTGCTTGAGAAGGAATCCAGGAAGGCATTATATTCTTCGTTCGTGGGAGGAGAAGAAGGGACAAAATCCCTCAAGGGGTCTGAGCGGTCGTAGAAGCTCAGAAGAGATAGCACCAGTGTGTGCATGAGGAGACTCTGCAAGGAGTTTAGAATTTGAAGAATCCCCCAAGGATTCAAAGAGAGAAGCTCAGGAGGGAGCACAGTATCCGTCGGATTGGCGGAGGAAAGAGATCTGGACCATTGGGTTTTTACGTTCAGGAGGAGCCTACAGAAGGAGGAGACCACCAACCGTCATATCTCACTCGGATACCCGTCAGCCATTGGATCGGGTGAAGGTGCACAGAGTTTAGCCTCTGGAGGAGCGTAGCACAGGAGAACATATCTAAGCTGTTAGATATGGTACAGGATTGCCGACAACCATCGGATCTGTGAAAGTTGAGAGGGATTTAAGCCCTCGTGAACAGGAGGGGAAATCCCGACAAGAGGTGGAGCCATCGGGATATCGACACTAAGAAAATCAGGATTCCTGAGGTCGTGAGAACTGAGACATCATAAGTCTTGAAACATTGGGAGGATCAGAGCCGTATGTTAGCGAAGACACGTGGCAGAGATAGAGTGCCCGTCAGTACTTTGGCGCATCGGGAAATCAGCATTCCCGTCGACAAGAGATCGGGGAAATTCAGGTTGAAAAAAACCCAACATAATCTGAGCCGTTTGTTTAGGGGGACAGGTGTCAGAAATCTGCATTGAGTCAATATATCCGGCATCGGGATATCAGGGATCCCGTAGACAAGTGGTTTTCGCATTTTGGAATCGCGAACCGCGAAACCCTGATGAGGAGGTATAAGGCTGCGGTCTTATGGAAAGTAGTCATGTGGACCAAGGAATAGCCAGGAGGGGCTAAGGCCGGGTAGAGAGCTCATCGGCGATCGGGGAATCGAGAGGACAGTGACTCTCAACATCAAGAAGCACAAAACCCTAAACCCTGAAACTGAGTCGGGGACAACCACGGTAAAGTGTAGAAGGCCGTGTGGAGGAAAGAAAAGACCTGTGGACTAGGTCAGATTTACACAGTGATTCCCGAGGGGATCGAAAGAGTTAATTCAGCTCGAAGAAGGGGAGTAGAACGATCCTAAGAGCGGAAGGTGCGTGTAGAGACCCTGCGGGGTACGCGTCTGTGCCATCTCGCCTGCCTCAGTTATGGTATCAGAGCGAGTTCTTGTCTGTATATTTCAGGCAAGAGAAGTAGGGGATAAGAGAGTACTCTGATACACATAAAATGGTATCAGAGCAGGAAGTTCATCTGTATGTTTCAGGTGAAAGAGGAGAGAGTTGTTGAGGACTCTGTAAAGATTGTTTGCAGGTAGGCAACAATAGAAAAGGCAGTCAGGGAGACTGTAGGATGAAGCTAGAAACACTCAGGATGCAGAGTGACAATAGATTTGCTAGGAAAGCAGGCAAAGACAGCACCATGGTTACTAAAGACCATAGGCATGCTGGGAGGAAGAAAAGCAAGGCAGAAAGGTTTGCAGAAATGGATAAAGAGCTCTATGAATTAAAAGAAGACATAGAGAAGCTCGAACTACGGATGCAGAAGGATAGGAGGTTGAGACAAATGTGTGAATTGCCCATGAAGAAGGAAAAAGAAAAATGGCCAGGCAAGGAGTTGATGGTCAGAGGGCAACGCGGGCTATGAAGAAAGTGGTTGAGGTATGCTGAAAACCTCAAGGCCACAGAGGAAAAGATGATGTATCTCTGTGAGCCAGAAACTAGAAAATTTCTTGGGGAGGAGAATGAATGGGGATCACTTGAAGATCTCAAGAATTGCTAGGAGGGTAGTAGAAGGTTTCCCGATTTCCAGGTGGGCAAGGGAACAAAGTTGAGATCAGCTGAGGATCTCACGAACTGTCAGGAGGATAGCTAGGGAATTTCACATTGCCAGCTGGGAAATGATAAGAGGTCATTGCGGGATCTCGAAGACTACCAGGAGGGTAGTGGAAGCATCTTGGACTGCCAGGTGGGCAGAGATGAAAATTTGAGGCTATTTGAAAGTCTCATGGACTCGGAGGTGAGTTCAATTCAACAAGGAGTGCTGATGAAGATGGGATCAATTGATCTCATAGTCTGCTAGGAAGGCAGCAGAGACATCCCATATTGCCAGGTGGGCAGGGATGAGCAGATGAGACTATCTGTGGGTCTCATAAACTCAGAAGTGAGGTGGAATCATCCAGGTGAGATGATAGAGTAGGTGAGTTCAGAGATGAATTTATATCAGCAGGTGCCGCTGACAGAAGAAGAGGAAGATTAGGATGATATTCTGATGATTGGAGGAATTGGAGTATTCCTACCATGTGCCTAGGAGGAGGTAGAAATTTGTGTTGCAGATGGTGCAACAGCAGAACAGTCATAGCTAATGATGACTGTCAGGAAAGAAAAGGAATCAGAGCAGACTTTGGAAGCTGCCCAAGCAGAAGAAGAAGAAGGGCATTCTGAGGAATGTCTCAACATATTCAACCAAGAAGCTGAAGAAGTTGTAGCATTGAAGCTGACAGCAGAATAAGGAAAGGAGAATGAGCATTCTGAGGAATGGCTCAATGACTTCAGCCAAGAAGCTGAGGAAGTTGTAGCATTGAAGCTGACAGCCGAAGGAGCAGACGAAGAGGATGATGAGCATTCTGAGGAATGGCTCAATATTTTCAGCCAGGAAGCTGAAAAGACTGCAACAGGGGAGGTTGCAGAAGCAGAGGAAGAAGGGGCAGATAGAATTTGCTTTGTTGATCTGTATGAACAGATTGAAGCCCTGGAGAGAAGGGTGAAAGTGCAGGGCGTGCACATCCAACAGGTGAAGTTGGAAGCTGATGAAGGAGGCATGGGAGATCATGGTGATCTTCTCATGTGCAGAAATTTTTTGCAGCTGAGGAGACTGCAAGAACAGGGCCAGCCATTAGAGAAGTTGGATGCAGTGATCGAGGAGATCATGGAGATGATGTTGAGGTCAGCAGAGACTACCAGTGAGGAGAGACTGGGTAGAAGAAAAGTAGTAGTAGCAGCAGCGCAGAAGCAGCAGCAGCAGCAGAATGGAGCAGATGGGAAGCTCCAGATATTTGTTTGGGATCGAGGAGGATTTCCAACCGCTTAGGTGGGAAGCGCATGAGTAGGAGCTCATGATTTTGTAGCTGAGGAGTATGATGCAGAAGAATATCTCCAGGTCAGCCAGCCAGCCAGCCAGCCACGTCGAGCGCATGCATTCAAAGATGAAGAGAGAGGCGTAGTCCTCATTCAAATTTGAAATTGAATGTAATTAAATGTCTAGGCTGGTGAGCCATAGAAGCCGTGCCTTTGTGCAGGCATAGAGTAGATCGGTCTTTAATGTGTGTAGTAGTTGACATCTAGATCCAATTCTGGACTAGACAACCCATTCAATGTAATTGAATAGGGTAGGTAGGTTGGAGGGAAGCGCTCGATGAGCCCCTCAGGTAAAAGAGATTTTTAGATCTCATTTTGAGAGAGAGAGTGAGTTAGGAGTTGTAGAGGAGAGCCAGAGAGAGCTCAAGAACACCTTTGTAAAATACAGGCCTTTGCCAATTTTAATTTAATACAGAAGCAGTTTTTCCTGTACATGTTATGTGTTATATGGATGTCTGTGTGTGTTCTTTCATATGCTGTGAATGTATGTGTCTTGGTGCATTTGCAGGGATTTTGAGTGATTTCAATTGAGGGTATTTGAGGTTTCATGCCAAGAGGGTGTGACAGAGTGTTGCGGACTCTGAATACCAATGCCTAGAGGAATCACTTCTGAACTTTGCGGAGTCAGACAAAGACGTGCTGCGGTAGAGAAGCTGAAATCATCAACTCAGGGGAAAGACCTCAAGGTTGTTGAATACCTTGGAGACTAGGCTGTGTATGAGAGACACAGTTGCAGACAGAATTCTGCTGTGAATTCTGTACAGCTCTGCCAAGTGGGCATTGAGCGTGTTCACAGTGGTGCATTTGAGGAAGAACTCTACTAAGAGTTTGAAGAAGAAAACAGAATCATTGAGGGTTCTGTAGAGCTCTGCCAGGAGGGCATCGAGCAAGTGTATGGGTGCACAGGAAGACAGAACTGTTGAACGTTCTATAAAGGGGAAACCTTGCCAGGTGGGCATTGAGACTGTGTGCAGGTAGGCACGGGAGATGAGAACTCTTTGAGTTCTGGAGCTGGAGGAGGTATCCACTGAGGGATCTTCACTGGGTTGCTGAACACCCAAAAATAATCAGCAAAAGGTTGCTTGAGCAGGAAGCCAGGAAGGCATTATATTCTCCATTTGTGGGAGGAGAAGAAAGGAAAAAATCCCTCAAGGGGTCTAAGCGTTCGTAGAAGCTCAGAAGAGATAGCACCAGCATGTGTGTGAGGAGAATCTGCAAGGAGTGTAGAAGTTGAAGAATCCCCCAAGGATTCAAAGACAAAAGCTCAGGAGGAAGCACAGCAGCCGTCGGATCGACGGAGGAAAGAGATCTTGACCGTTGGGTTTTTACATCCAGGAGGAGCCTACAGAAGGAGGAGACCATCAGTCGTCGGATCTCACTCGGATACCTATCAGTCGTTGGATCGGGTGAAGGCGTGTAGATTTTATCCTCTGGAGGAGCACAGCGCAAGAGAATGGATCTGAGCCGTTAGATCTGGTACAGGATCACTGAAAACCGTCGGATCTGCAAAAGTTGCGAGGGAGTTAAGCCCTCATGAACAGGAGGGGAAATCCTGACAAGAGGTGGAGCCATCGGGATATCGACACTTGGAAAATCGGGATTCCTGAGGTTGTGATAACTGAGACATCATAAGTCTCGAAACACCGGGAGGATCAGAACCGTCTGTTAGCGGAGACACGTGGCAGAGATTGAGCGCCCGTCAGTACTTTGGCGCATCAGGAAATTGGCATTCCCGTGGAGAAGAGATTGAGGAAATCCAAGTTGAAAAAAACCCAACATAATCTGAGTCATCCATTCAGGGGGACAGGTGTCAGAAATCCGCATTGAGTCAGGATATCCAGTATCGGGATATCGGGGATCCCGTAGACAAGTGGTTTTTCCTTTTTGGAGTCGTGAACCGCGAAACCCCGATGAGGAGGTATAAGGCTGCGGTCTTATGGAGAGCGGTCGTGTGGACCAAGGGATATCCAGGAGGGGCTAAGGTTGGGTAGAGAGCTCATCTGTGATGGGAGAATAGAGAGGACAATGACTCTCGACATCAAGAAGCACAAAACCCCGAACCTCGAAACTGAGTCGGGGACAACCACGGTAAAGTGTAGAAGGTCATGTGGAGGAAAGAAAAGACCTGTGGACTGGGTCAGATTTACACAGTGATTCCTGAGGGGATCGAAAGAGCTAATTCAGCTCGAAGAAGGGGACTAGAACAATCCTGAGAGTGGGAGGTGCGTGCAGAGACCCTGCGGGGTATGCGTCTGTGCCATCTCGCCTGCGTCAGTTATGGTATCAGAGCGAGTTCTTGTCTATATATTTCAGGCAAGAGAAGCAGGGGATAAGAGAGTACTTTGATACACATAAAATGGTATTAGAGTAGGAAGTTCATTTGTATGTTTCAGGTGAAAGAGGAAAGAGTTGTTGAGGACTTTGTAAAGATTGTTTGTAGGTAGGAAGCAATAGAAAAGGCAGTCAGGGAGACTGTAGGATGAACCTGGAAACACTTGGGATGCAGAGTGATAGCAGATTTGCTAGGAAAGTAGGCAAAGATAGCACCATGGTTACTGAAGACCATAGGCATGCTGGGAGGAAGAAAAGCAAGGCAGAAAGTATTGCAGAAATGGACAAAGAAATGGATAAAGAGCTCTATGAATTTAAAGCAGACATAGAGAAGCTCGAACTGCGGATGTAGTAGGATAGGAGGTCGAGACGGATGCATGAATTTCCCATGAAGAAGGCAAAAGAAAAATGGCTAGTCAAGGAGTTGATGGTTAGAGGGTAGCGCGAGCTGTTGAGAAAGTGGTTGAGGTATGCTGAAAACCTCAAGGCCACAGAAGAAAATATGATGTATGTCTATGAGCCAGAAACTGGAAAACTTCTCGGGGAGGAGAATGAATGGGGATCACTTGAAGATCTAAAGAACTTCCAGGAGGGTAGTAGAAGGTTTCCCAATTGCCAGGTGGGCAAGGGAACAGAGTTGAGATCAGCTGAGGATCTCACGGACTGTCAGGAGGACAGCCAGGGAATTTCACATTGCCAGTTGGGCAATGATAAGAGGTCGTAGCAGGATCTCCAAGACTGCCAGGAGGGCAGCGGAAGCATCTTGGACTTCTAGGTGGGCAGAGATGAAAATTTGAGGCTATCTAAAAGTCTCATGGACTCGGAGGTGACTTCAATTCAATAAGGAGTGCTGATGAAGATGGGATCGGTTGATCTCATAGTCTTCCAGGAAGGCAGCAGAGACATCCCATATTGCTAGGTGGGAAAGGATGAGTAGATGAGACTATATGTGGGTCTCATAAACTCATAAGTGAGTTGGAATCATCCAGGGGAGCTGACAGAGCAGGTGAGTTCAGAGATGAATTTATATCAGCAGGTGCAGTTGACAGAAGAAGAGGAAGATCAGGATGATATTCTAATGATTGGGGGAATTGGAGTATTCCTACCATGTGCCCATGAGGAGGTAGAAATTTGTGTTGCATATGGTGCAACAACAGAACAGTCATAGCTGACGATGACTATCAGGAAAGAAAAGGAATCAGAGCAGACTTTGGAAGCTGCCCAAGCAGAAGAAGAAGAGGAGCATTCTGAGGAATGTCTCAACATATTCAGCCAAGAAGTTGAAGAAGCTGTAGCATTGAAGCTGACAGCAGAAGAAGGAAAGGAGAATGAGAATTCTGAGGAATGGCTCAATGAATTCAGCCAAGAAGCTGAGGAATCTGTAGCATTGAAGCTGATAGCCAAAGGAGCAGACGAAGAGGATGATGAGCATTCTGAGGAATGGCTCAATATTTTTAGCCAGGAAGATGAAAAGACTGCAACAAGGGAGGTTGCAGAAGTAGAGGAAGAAGGGGCAGACATCATTTTCTTTGTTGATCTGTATGAACAGATTGAAGCCCTGGAGAGAAAGGTGAAAGTGCAGGTCGTGCACATCCAATAGGTGAAGTTGGAAACTGATGAAGGAGGCATGGGAGATCATGGTGATCTTCTCATGTGCAAAAAAATTTTGCAGCTAAGGAGACTGCAAGAACAGGGCCAACCACTGGAGTAGCTGGATGCAGTGATCGAGGAGATCATGGAGCTGATGTTGAGGTCAGTAGAGACTGCCAGCGAGGAGAGGCTGGGCAGAAGAGAAGCAGCAGCAGTAGCAGTGCAGAAACAACAGTAGCAACAGAATGGAGCAGATGGGAAGCTCTGGATATTTGTTTGGGATTGAGGAGGATTTCCAACCGCTTAGGTGGGAAGCACATGAGCAGGAGCTCATGATTTTGCAGCTGAGGAGTATGATGCAGGAGCATCTCTCCATGTCATCCAGCTAGATAACCAGCCACGTCGATTGCTTGCATTCAAACCTGAAGAGAGAGGCGCGGTCCTCATTCAAATTTGAAATTGAATGTAATTAAATGTCTAGGCTGGTGAGCCATAGAAGTTGTGCCTTTGTGCAGGCATAGAATAGATCGGTCTTTAATGTGTGTAGTGGCTGAGATCTAGATCCGATTCTATACTAGATATCCCATTCAATGTAATTGAATAGGGTAGGTAGGTTGGAGGGAAGCGCTCAATGATCCCCTCTGGTAAAAGAGATTTTTAGATCTCATTTTGAGAGAGAGAGTGAGTTAGGAGTTGTAGAGGAGAGCCAGAGAGAGCTCAAGAACACCTTTGTAAAATACAGGCCTTTGCCAATTTTAATTTAATACAGAAGCAGTTTTTCCTGTACATGTTCTGTGTTATATGGATGTTTGTGTGTGTTCTTTCATATGCTGTGAATGTATGTGTGTTGGTGCATTTGCAGGGAGTTTGAGTGATTTCAGTTGAGGGTCTCTGAGGTTTCATGCCAAGAGGGCGTGATAGAGTGTTGCGGACTCTGAATACTAGTGCCCAGAGGAAGCACTTTTGAACTCTACGGAGTCAGACAAAGATGTGCTACGGCACAGAAGATGAAATCATCAACTCAGGGGAAAGACCTCAAGGTTTCTGAATACCTTGGAGGCTAGGATGTGTATGAGAGACATAGTTGCAGACAGAATTCTGCTGTGAATTCTGTAGAGCTCTGCCAAGTGGGCATTGAGCATGTGCACAGTGGTGCATTTGAGGAAGAACTCTGTTGAGAGTTTGAAGAAGAAAACATAATCATTGAGGGTTCTGTAGAGCTCTTCTAGGAGGGCATTGAGAAAGTGTATGGGTGCACAGGAAGACATAACTGTTGAACGTTCTTTAAAGGGGAAACTCTGCCAGGTGGGCATTGAGACTGTGTGCTGGTAGGCATGGGAGATGAGAACTCTTTGAGTTCTGGAGTTGGAGGAAGTATCCACTGAGGGATCTTCACTAGGTTGTTGAACACCCAGAAAGACTCAACAAGAGGTTGCTTGAGTAGGAAGCCAGGAAGGCATTATATTCTCCATTCGTGGGAGGAGAAGAAAGGACAAAATCCCTCAAGGGGTCTAAGCGGTCGTAGAATCTCAGAAGAGATAGCACCAACGTGTGTGTCAGGAGACTCTACAAGGAGTGTAGAAGTTGAAGAATCCCCCAAGGATTCAAAGACAGAAGCTCAGGAGGGAGCACAACAACCGTCGGATCGGTGGAGGAAAGAGATCTTGACCGTTGTGTTTTTACATCCAGTAGGAGCCTACAGAAGGAGGAGACCATCAGTCATCGGATCTCACTCGGATACCCGTCAGCTGTTGGATCGGGTGAAGGCACACAGAGTTTAGCCTCTAGAGGACCGCAGTGCAGGAGAATGGATCTGAGCCGTTAGATCTTGTACAGGATGGCCGGCAATCGTCGGATCTGTGAAAGTTGCGAGGGATTTAAGCCCTCATGAACAGGAGGGGAAATCCCAACAAGAGGTGGAGCCATCAGAATATCGGCACTCGGGAAATCGGGATTCCTGAGGTCGTGAGAACTGAGACATCATAAGTCTTGAAACACTGGGAGGATCAGAGTCGTCTGTTAGCGGAGACACGTGGTGGAGATCGAGCGCCCGTCAGTACTTTGGCACATTGGGAAATCGACATTCCCATGGACAAGAGATCAGAAAAATCCAAGTTGAAAAAAACCTGACATAATATGAGCTATCCTTTTAGGGGGACAGGTGTCAGAAATCCGCATTGAGTCGGGATATCCGACATCGGGATATCGAGGATCCCATAGACAAGTGGTTTTTCCATTTTGGAATCGCGAACCGCGAAACCCCGATGAGGAGGTATAAGGCTACGGTCTTATGGAGAGCGGTCATGTGGACCAAGGCATAGCCAGGAGGGGCTAAGGCTGGGCAGAGAGCTCATCGGCGATCGGGGAATCAAGAGGACAGTGACTCTCGACATCAAGAAGCATGAAACCCTGAACCCCGAAACTGAGTCGGGGACAACCACGGTAAAGTGTAGAAGGTCGTGTGGAGGAAAGAAAAGACCTGTGGACTGGGTTAGATTTACACAGTGATTCCTGAGGGGATCAAAAGAGCTAATTCAGCTCAAAGAAGGGGACTAGAACAATCTTGAGAGCGGGAGGTGAGTGCAGAGACCCTACGGGGTATGCGTCTACGCCATCTCGCCTGTGTCAATATGTCATATATGATTCTGAGAAAAGCACAAAAAATACTACAAAGTGTTATATTTCCACTGCAATTAGTGTCATAGAATTTGGATCCTCTATGAATAAGCTATGATTGTTTTACTTGGAACACCTGTTTCAGACTAGTTTCAGGACTAGTCAAAAACCCTATCTTCTCTAGAGTGTATCTCCAAAAGTACAACGACCCAGAAGCTGAAATTTTTACCACAAGTACCTTAATATGTCTTCTCAACAGCCTCAATTTTTTTCTATCTGAATCATTCTAGAAAAAAAGGTTATAAAATGGTAAGATGACCTTTAAATAACATACCTTAGAACACATCATCACAAGACTTCATCCTCCCTTGGAATTTCTCCCTTATTCACTTCATATTCACTCCAAACTTTTCCTCATATATCCTTGGTTACCTCAGATAAAAATCACTTGAGTTGATGTAACACATTAACTCCTAGGTTTCCTATTTATACTAGATTTGGTACCCTCTTTTTATGGCCAACATGACCCTAATAAAATTCAATTTAATTTTAATGATTATTCCATTGAGATTGACTTTACCAACAATATCCTTAATATTTATTTTAATATTTATTACAATGAGGTCGACTTGTAAATTCTTGTTTGCAACAAATTTTCTTCTTTTAATTAATTTGGGGTTGACTTGTCACTTCTTGTTACAAATGATTAGGGGCTTCTTAACCATACTTTAGAGATTCCATATTCAAAAGGGCATATATCCTCAACAATGAGGAACCACATGGTGTACCACCTACCATTGGAAATGGAATGACGAGGACTATCCATATATCAGGGTTGTGCATGCATTTACAATGTCCTTCATCCTCTTTTTCCTCAAACAAATTCATGCTTCATGACCACACCTTTGGGGATTATCAACCACTTAACAACTTAGCCATCTTTCTAGGGATAATTCTAGGGTTGAATAGGGTTGAAATCAATGCTTCTAGAGTTCATATAGAGTTGGCATCAATTACAACTAACTTTCCAACAATCTCCCCCTTTGAAATTGATGGCAACACTCATACTAGAACACTCATGCTCCACCTGTGATGAATGCTCCCAATTTTTCTCTCCTCATGTTTCTCTCTTCCCCTTTGATATTAATGGAAAAAGGGTATCTCCCCTTGGGGATTATCCCCTTGTCTTTATACTTCTGTTTTTTCTCTTCCGACCTTTCTCTTTCCCATACTTTGATAAAAGGGTAACTCTCCCTATAAGTATACCTTCTCTGAACAATCTCTCTCTATCTACTTATGCTCCCCCTATCTTCATGCTTCTGATACTTTTTATTTTGATTTTGTTCTTTCTCTTATCCTTTTGCATAAGGGTAACTACTTCTAACAATTTCCCTCCCCTTTTCTTCTTTTGCAAGATGTAGATCAATGTGGGGATTTCTATATACACTTCCTTTCCTCTCTTCTGGTGCTTCTTGTCCATTGGTGCTTCCTCTTGTAATTATCTAACATATATAAGAATCATTCAAAGTTATTTGAATTCATATCTTCATATATTTTCAAGTTCATTGCTTAGACATCAATGACCATACGTTTCAATAATTTCCCTTTGATGGTATGAATTTTACTGATGGTTACTCTTCCCCTATTCTGTTATGCCTTTCACTTCTTTCCTTTTCGTGACTAATTGATTCCACTTGTCTATGGATTCCATTGATTCTACTGATTCCAATTGTTAATATGATTTCATCCACTGTTATATATCTGTCTGGACCTGTCAAATCTCTCATGAATCCATCTTTGTCATAAAACTGTCCATGAATCATCTCCTCAATTGTTGCAACTGATTACAACATATTCATATTCTTCATATTGAATCAAATGCATCCACTTGGTCTTCTCTATTTTCAAATCAAACTCTACATATCTGGAATAATATTTACTAAATATATCCCTAGTACAACAATTTTTTCCTCACTCCATGCAACTAGCTTATATGGCCTTCCATGACCCTCTGCAGACATGAAGTCCCCTTTTTTGTTCACACCAGAGCCAAAAATGCACATTTTTCCACATATACGCACCCTATCAGCTATACAACAAGCATATACACAGGTTGCTCCACTATATCCCATGTACATCAGGTTTGGTGCTCAAAATTAAAAATTATGTCAGGTTTCCATGCCATGTCACGAGATCCATGATCCTTGACCTTCCATATACTGGAAATGCTTTGAATCGGCCCTTAAGTTCCATTTGAAGGCTATAAATTGTGCCATATCCAAGCCTTGAGGGGATTCAACAATTCAACCTTGAGAGAAAAGACACTCTGGAGAAATTTCACTTCATATTGAGTCTGTATCCCTTTGTCCTTGAAAGTCTAAACTCCTTTTGTTCAACCCCCAAGCTCTTCCTTTTTGTGATGGAGAACCACATTAACTCCTATATATGAGCTTTCTTTTGGTGGAGGCCCAGCTAGAGGGACTTAGTTTCACAGTTTCGATATGTGTCATTACAAAATTTTGTCACCTATGTACTTCTACTGATTATTTTAATAGATATACTATTTTCTCATCCAATAGATATCTTGAAAATATTTAAATCCTTATTCCATGGGCGTATTTGTCATGCATGTTAATGGATTATGCTAATCTATATGCTAACATTATATATTATCACCATATTCCTGTGTATCTTAGTTGTTGAGGACAAGTTGCAAGTATAAATCTTTGGGTCGCGTGCTCAACGATGGTCTTCTTCGAATGTCCAAACGAGGTAGGCTCTTATCCTTATCTTGTTAGAATTTCATTTTTATAGCATACTTGGGATTAGAGTTGATTTCTGTGTGTCATTCTATCTGTTGTTTTTTACCCCTAGCCATAGAGAGATTTTCCTCGTAACAATCCCTGCCTGGATATATGCGTGGAATCCTCTATACAATCATAAACCTCTTCCTATGTAACTTCCAACTGATATCTACATGGGTATGTGTTCCAAAAGTTGTTCCTCAGACAATCAAACTGTTATAATACATTCTGCATTTCTGTCATTAAACCACTATGAACCTTCTTTCCAAAAATATACAAACACCTTTGACTGCTGGAAAGATAGTTCTCTGATCTATAGAGCTACTGCTTAGACTCCCCTTGTTCAATATTCATATTTATTGGGAGTCTCCAAGCCAGATGGATAAAAATAATACCCTCTTTTATGCAGAGTAATCTTCCTCTTTGTTTGTGGATCTATCATCTTCTTGCATTATGACATCTTCCATTTCATCCTCTTCCTAAGTTATGAAATTCTTCTCATCTTCTTCCTCTTCCTAGATTATGACATCTTCCTTTTTGTTTGTATATTTATCATCTCCTTGACTTCTGACATCTTCCTCTTCATCATGGGATTTCACTACTGCAAATCCTGAGAGTACGATCTCCGGGACCTATTCTTCATTCATCTATCCTTCATGTCTTTCTCTTCTTCTCCAAGCCTTGTTGTATATGATATCAATATTTTACTTCATGGAGGACTTTATCACACTTATATAATAACATGCTATGTGTCCATAGTTGTGGAATTTGTAACATTCAATATTGTGTGGGGCCACATAAGCATTTCTTTCTTGAACATTTCTTCCATATACTCTGCAATCCACAACTTTATGTCCAAAGTTAGTACAATTAAAATAATAACCATAAAAAAAAATTGATACCTAGTAGTGAATGATCTTCTTTGTGATGTAGTCCTTCTGAATTCATGCCTTGTTTGATCACAATCTTTTCTTCTGTTGTTTCCTTCACAATGATTAAAGATTATTTTATACTTCAAAGTGGATGGTCTTCTTTGATATTTGTCTTTTATGTACTCCTCTTCTTGAGTCTTCTTAATTTCCAGAATGTTCTCCTTTGAGGGCTTGCATTCTTCCTTCTTAATAGAGCCTTTGATGACTTATTCATAACTCTTATCCTTTTCTTCATTTTCCCTTACCAAAAATATGTAACATTTCTCTTCAACCTTCTCCACTAATGATGTGGATATTTCTCTCTCTTCATCATTCTTACTAAGATTAACAACTTTAACTCTTAATGTGATGACTTCCTGTTCAAGCTTCTCAACCTCTTCTTCTTTCTTAATCATATGGTTCTTCATAAATTCTTTCATTCTCTTTGCTTCTTCAGCTTGGGTCTTCAAGGCGATGATTTCTTCTTTAATTCTTCTTTCTTGTTGACCAAATTTTTCTTCAATCTTGTTTAATTCCTCAGATCTTTCCTTAAGGTGACTTGTCAAAATTTATTCTCATTTCTCTACTTCTTCTCTTTGTGATACTATTTCGGCTTCCAAACAATGTTTCTCTTTCAAATGATCCTTCATATTTTCTTCAATTACTTTGGCTTCATCCATTTGAGCTTTTATATTTATGATAAACTTCTTGAATTCTACAGAACTTTCTTCCTTGATGGACTTTATTTCCCTTCTTTCTTTTCTTAGCTCACCTAAAGTGCTGACTAGTGCAGTCTCAAAGTCCATTATGTCAGCTTCACAATCTTCTTCTTCTAAATATCTATGACATGATGATCACATTTATTCTCCTTCAGATTCAACATCTTCTTTATTTTGATTAGCATACTTTGGCTCTATGATAATATGAGATTCCTTAAAGTAGAGATTATGTAGCTTATCCCAAAGTTCTTTGGATGATGAAAATTTTCCCACTTTGTATTTTACGGAATCAGGTAATCCTTCCAAGATGAAATCCATTGCTATTTTATTCTTTTTCTTCAATTTCTTCTTTATTGTAGTCTTTGGTTTCTTTGAAGAGGTGTATCATGTAACAACTGATTGCCAAACATCATATCCCCGTGCCTGTAAAAACACTTTCATCTTGTTGCTCCATATCTCATAGCTCAAACCAATATGACCATCAAACCATGGTGTTCCAATAGCTTTGTATCCATTATCCATGATATCCATGCTCTACCTTCCAGTGGTTGAACTGATTGTTGAAAGACCTACTTTGATACCAATTGTTGGAATATTGAGAGTGGGGAGGGTGAATTAGTATGAGTACTTTTTACCACTTTCAATCACAATATATAAAATTCAACTTTATTAGTAGTATATCATATATGATTGAATTCAATGTATCATGAGCATATAACCATAAGCAATACCATTCAACAATATCATATCAAATGCACAGTACACTAGAATTTACGTGGAAACCCAAATGGGATAAAACCACGAAATGCTTTCTTATATATATAAAAAATACATTCATTGGAAGCACCAACTATAAAGAATATCCAACCCCCTATTTGCAGGATCCAACTTGAAGGAAGATACAACTCCATAATTTACCAACTACAACTGCAAGGAGGCTCCAACCCCCTAGTTTATAGGCTCCAACCTAAAGGAAGCTCTAAATCCCTGTATTCTCTGGCTCCAACCACAAGGAGGCTATGAACCCTTAATTTACAAGCTCCAACCTAAAGGAAGCTCCAACTCCCTGAGTTCTCTAGATCCACATGGAAGGAGGCTACAACCCCCTTTCCTTTCCCTATCCTGTCTCCCTGAAATATAAGTGCAAACTCAATCTGTCACTACCACTGATATTGTCGCTGCCACTATCTCATCAACCTGTAATAAACCTGTTATCCAACTTGTCACTATCACTATCACATCAACCTGTAACTTCCACTGTCTCTATCATTGTAACTATTATACCATCATCAACTCGTGTGTCTCAACCATGTACCAAAACATGTACCAAATACCTATACCATATCATGCATCAGCCGTGTACCAAAACCTATACCATACCATGTACAAAAACTTATACCATATCATGCATAAACACATGTACCAAAACCTATACCATACCATGCATCAACACCTATACAATATCATGCATCAACCATGTACCACAACCTTAAACCATGTTCCAACATCCATAAACCATGTACCAAGCGATGTACCTCAAAAATATGCCATATCACTCATGATATTCCTCAATCATGCCATACATCATGTACCATAATATATCATCAATGATGTGCCTAAACCAAGTACCATAATATGTGCCTCAAGCATGTGATAAAATCACCATCACATATACCAAACTAGATACCAATATAGCCAAGATATACTTCTAACATTGTATCATATCATCACAAAGGTGTACCATATCATGTACCATCATCATCAAGACATGCCTCAAGCATGTACCATAAAGATAACCGTAAATAACACATGTAAATAATACCTATGATCCTGTAGCAGACCAGATACACAAGATTACATACCTGTAGCTCTTCCTCAACTTCAACAACAAGATAATAACATCTTCATCAAACTTTACCTCAGTCTCACGAGACTAGTTTTGGAATAGTCACAAACCCTAACTTTAAATAAGCATAACTCCATACCTATAATAAATAAAGGTTTGAAATTTTAACCACAGATACTTTGATATCTTTCTTCCATCTCCTCAAAATATCAGGGTCTGAAAATTATCAGAACAAAAGTTATAGAGAAAATGGAAAACCTTCTTGAATTTTATCCTATACTGGAGAGAAAACTTGTACAACATACCATGCGCTCAATATGTCATATAATATTTTGAAACTATCACAAAATATACTATGGACTATTATATTTCCACTGAAATTGGTGTCACATAACTTGGATCATCTATGAATAAGTTATGATTGTTTTACCCATAACACATGTTTGAGACTAGTTTCAGGACTAGTCAAAAACCTTATCTTCCACATAGTGTATCTCCAAAAGTACAACGACCTAGAAGTTGAAATTTTTACCACAAGTACCTTAATATGTATTCTCAATAGCCTCCAATGTTTTCTATCTGAGTCACAAGAAAATAAGGTTATAGTGAAAATGGTAATATGACCTTTAAATAACATACCTTAGAACACATTGTCACAAGACTTCATCCTCCCTTGGAATTTTTCCCTTATTCACTTCATATTCACTCTGAAATTCGTCTCAAATCTCCTTGGTTAAATCGGATAAAAATAACTTGATTTATTGTAACAAATGAACTCCCGGGTGCCTTATTTATAATAGATATGGCAACGTATTTTTAGGGCCGACATGACCCAAATAAAATTTAATTTAATTTTTAATGATTATTCCATTGAGACTGACTTTACCAACAACATCCTTAATATTTATTGCAATGGGGGCGACTTCTAAATTCTTGTTTGCAACAAATTTTCTTCTTTTAATTAATATGGGGCTGACTTTTCACTTCTTGTTACAATTGATTAGGGGTTTCTTAACCATACTTCGGGGATTCCATATTCAAGAGGGCATATCTCCTCAACCGTGACGAACCATGTGGCATACCACCTACCCTTGGAAACGACATGACGAGGAATATCCTTCCATGATGGTTATGCATGCATTTACAATTTCCTTCATCTTGTTTTCCCTCAAACAAATTCAGGATTCATGACCACACCTCTAGGGCTTCTTAACCACTTAACCACTTATCCATGTTTCCATGGCTTATTCTATGGTTGACTAGGGTTGACATCAATGATTTTAGAGTGCACCTAGAGTTGACATCAATGACAACTAACTTTCCAACAAAGGATCCATAAGTGTGATGAACTGACACAACCTATTTCTCCATCACCCCCCATCAACACAAT
>ML784164.1:228600-246580 GCA_009831015.1 Picea engelmannii
ATTTTGGCTATTTTTAAGGTAAAATAATTTTATTCTATGGAATTTGGGAAATCATTTTTAGAAAAAATGGAAATTGGTGAATCTTTTTTTGGGAAAAACCATGGAAAATTAGCCCATTGGCCCCTAAAATTATTTATGCCCTCTTGGTGAGGAAAGCAAGGTGAACATGCAACTGTTGGTGACAAAATCAAGGTTTCCATGCATGAGTATCCTTCACTAGTCTAACTAAGTTATTTTTGTAAAAATATTCAAATTTCTAAGGATTTTATATAGTTTTTATAAAATTTTGGCGATTTTTAAGGTAAAATAATTTTATTCTATGGAATTTGGGTGGATCATTTTTAGAAAAAATGGAAATTGGTGAATCTTTTTTTTGGGAAATCCATGGAAAATTATCCCATTGGCGAAATTTATTCCCTAAAATCATCTATGCCTTCCTGGTGAGGAAACTGAGATGAACATGTAACTGTTGGTGATAAAACTGAGGTTGTCATGCATGAGTAGCCTCCACTAGTCTAAATAAGGTGTAAGAGATTCTGAAGTAAAGAGGAAACGCACCCTATTTTGTAGGAGGTTCCTTAATTTTTTGAGGAATATTCTCAAGAGCGAATATTCTAATCTATGGAAACACCCTCGACATTGGATCATCAACCTTGGGAAAATATTTACCTAGGTGAGTGTGTAATATCTCCAGCACCCCCCCTGAACACTACTAGGGTGTAAATAATGAATGGGCCCCTAATGAATGGGCCCCTGCAACCAAGGTCATGGTAGGTACCCATTTTACAATGCATATAAGAATGAACAATCAAAATAGAGGAAAGAGGGAAACTTCATGGGAAAACCCCCCCTCCAAGTACAATGAATCAAAAACGAAGAAGGAACGTGTAATATCTCCAACACCCCCCTTGAAAACTACTAGGGTGTAAATGATGAATGGGTCCCTGCAACCAAATCCATGCTAGGTACACATTTTACAATGCATATTAGAATGAAAAATGAAAGTATAGGAAAGATGGAAACCTCATGNCTCAAAGTACAATGCATAAAAAATGAAGAAGGAAAAAAAGAAATTGCTAATAAGTTGTGTCCTTCACTCCAAGACGATTCCACAATAAGTGGAACTTATGCTTAGTAAATTTCTTGTTGAAGTCGTCTGAAGTATGTTTGGAGGATGGAAAATACTATAAATCGATGCTTCTGTCATGTGCCAACTCTTTGATGTAATGCATATGGATCTCAATGAGTTTGGTCCACTACCACTGCATTGGGTCTCTGCAAAACTTGAGATTACTTTGATCGTCACACCAAATGACAGTCATATGGTGAAATTGGATATCGAGCTCAGTGAGGAAGTTTTGAAGCCAAATTTCCTAAATAATGATGTTGACTTCTCCTCTGTACTCAGCCTATGTTGACGATAAAGAAATTGTTGACTACTTTTTTTCTCAACCAACAGATGGACCAGAACCCAAACTAAGCATGTACCTATAAGTGGAATTTCTATATGTGTTATCGCTATCCCAATAAGAATATATGAATCCCATGGGATCCAATGAATAACCTTTTGCATAGTGAATCCCATAACTAGTGGTGCCCTAAACATATATGAGGATGCACTCGAAAACTTTCCAATGTAGTTCATGCGGCTCTTGCATGTACCTGGAGACTAGCCCTATTGTATATGATATATCTGGTCGGGTGTAGGTGAGATATGCTAGAAAAAAAGGATCACGAATCAATAAAATAAAACAAATGCGGAAATAAAACAAAGAAGATACACAATACAATAGAGACACAGATATATGTGGTTCACCCAGTGTGGACTATGTCCACCAGAGAAATTGCCAGGTCCTTCCTTTAATATTATCTAGCAAATGAAGGGATACAACCTACAACAAACCTGTTGTAACTTCCTCTTCTTTCTCTCACATTCTCCTCTCTCAGAATACAATATTCGCTATAATACATAGTTGCAATACATTTCCCTCATAAAAGAGGATTTCCTTCTAGGGAAAAAAACCATAGCATAACTTCTACCATTAGATATGCGACCTTATAATGAATGGTCCAGATTTACAATGAAATTACAATATACATTTACAAGGCAATTTTTCCTTTGGGGCTTTGCCACCAATCCCCCCAGTTGGGGGGATAGCCCCCTCAGACCCTACAGGGGGGGTAACCCCCCCTGCACTCCCCCGCATGGATGAGTGTACATTCTTCTGGGGTGTAAAGTCTTCATGAGGTATAAACACTACTAAAAACAAGGACCTCTAAATCAGGAAGATAATCAGGCTCCACAACCAACAATGTCACACTTGGAGACTGATCTCAACGACTCCACTGTTGTTGTATTTTCTAGACTATGAACCTTCTTGCACCTGGAAAATTTCTCATCTTCACCTTCATGCTTGAAGACCAACTGAAACTAAGAAAGAATTCATTTTCTCCCTGGTTACTCCCTTTGTTAAAATGTCTGTAGGATTCTGGCTAGTGTGTATCTTTTCCAACTTCAAATTTCCATCTTCCAAGACAGATTGTATGAAATGGTACCTCAGATGTATATGCTCAAATGGAAGGCTGAGTTCTTTGCAAGATGAATGGAACTCTCACTGTCACAGTACAACCTGCTATTCTCCTGCTTCTTTCCCAATTCCTCCATAAACTTCTGTAACCAAATCATTTCTTTACTAGCCTATGTAGCAGCAACATACTCTTCTTCTATTGTTGAAAGTGAAACAACCTTTTGTAGTTTTGAAATCCAACTTTCTTTTGTTCCACCTATAGTAAAAACATACCCTGTGGTGCTCATCTTTCTATCTTTATCACCTGCCATATCTGAATCAACATATCCCTGTAGAACAGTGTATGAACCGCCAAAACATAATGCATGAGTAGCAGTACCTCTCAAATACCTAAGAATACACTTTACCACCTCCCAATGTTCTTTACCTAGATTGTTCATATGCCTACTCACAACTCCCACTGCATGTGCAATATCTGGTCTTGTGCAAACCATCACATACATCAAGCTGCCAACTGCTGATGAATAAGGGACCTTGGACATGTATTCTATCTCCTCCTGTGTCTTGGGACACATTTCCTTAGTTAATTTGAAATGGTTGGCCAAAGGTGTACTAACTGGTTTTGCATTCTTAATTCTAAACATCTCCAACATATTCTCTATGTACTCACCCTGAGACAATGTCAATTTGTGATTTTTCATGTCTCTTGTTATTCTCATACCAAGGATTTTCTTTACAGCACCCAAATCCTTCATTGCAAATGAATTATATAACTTCTTCTTGATCACATTTATATCTTTCATATTAGACCCTGCAACAAGCATGTCATCTACATACAATATAAATATAATATAGCTTGCATTTTATAGCCTTTTAAAATAAACAAAGTGATTAGAATGACATCTACTATAACCCTGTTTTGTCATAAACCTTTCAAACTTCAAATACCACTACCTTGGAGCTTTCTTTAGGCCATACAAGCTCTTCTTCAACCTACATACCAAATTCTCCTTCCCTTTGATCTCATACCCCTTTGCCTTCTGCATATAAATCCCTTCCTCCAAATCCCCATGGAGAAAAGTTGTTTTTACATCTAACTGTTCAAGATGTAAATCTTCTACTACCACAAGACATAAAATAGTCCTAATTCAAGTCATTTTAACAATAGGAGAAAATATTTCATCAAAATCTATACCTTTCATTTGTGCAAACCCCTTTACAACAAGTCTATCCTTGTACCACTTTTTTCCTCCATATTCTTCCTTCAACTTGTAAACCCATTTATTCTGCAATGATCTTTTTTCTGCAAGCAACTGAACCAAGTCCCATGTATGGTTATTTACCAAGGAACCCATTTCCTCTTTCATTCCTTGCTCCCACTTCTCTTTGATGTCTACCTGCATTCCCTCTTCATAACATTCTGGTTCACCAGAATCAGTCAACAATAAATAATATAATGAAGGAGAGTATCATTCAGGGGGTCTACTTAACCTGGTAGATCTTATAACTACACTTGCGGGAGTTTGAGGTACCTGTTTCTCCTATTGTTGTACATTTTTATTTTCTGGTTCTTTTGGAATTTCGTTTTTATTGATCTCATCAAGCACTATGTATTCTAGTTTTTCTTTTTCCTGTTTCTTTCCCTGCAACTAATCTTTGTACATAAACTTCTCATTGAATATGACATCTATACTCCTAATGATTTTTTTATTTTCATAATCCCATAAGCTATAACCAAAATCATGAACACCGTATCCAATAAAGGTACACTTCTTGGATTTTTCCTCAAGATTTGTTCTATTTTCTTTATCAATATGGAAAAATTCTTCACAACCGAAAGTCTTCAAAAAAGAATATTTTACCTTTTTACCTATCCATTCCTCCTCTAGAATTCTACCATCCAAAGAGCTTGAAGGTCCTCTGTTTATTAAGTAAACATCAATATCTATAGCATCTGCCCAGAACTATAAGGGAAAACCAACATGCAATCTCATACTCCTTGCACGCTCCATGATTTTCCTATTCATCCTTTATGACACACTATTTTCTTGTGGTGTTCTTGGATATGTCTTCTCTCTATGAATCCCATGATATGAAAAGTAATCATCAAACTCCTTGCTACAATATTCACCTCAATTACTTGATCTGAGACACTTCAACCTTTTTCCTGTCTCATTCTCAACCAAAGCTTTCCATTTCTTAAAAGTATCAAAAACATCAGATTTTTGTCGAATGCAATAAACCCAAGTTTTTCTAGTTTCATCATCAATAAAAGTAACATAATAACAAGATCCACCAAGATTTGATACCTGAGTTGGTCCCCATACATCAGTATGCACAAGCTCTAACTTTTCACTCTTCTTTTCTTTTCTGACTTTGAGAAATCTGACTCTCTTCTGTTTTCCATAAACACAATGTTCACAGAAGTCCAAATCAATTTGTTTAAGAGCTGGAAACAAATGTATTTTGTGAAGTATCTACATCCCCTTCTCACTCATGTGTCCAAGCCTATGATGCCACAGTGTTGTATCCACTCCTGTAGAATCTAAAGAGATAGAAAACTCAGTATTACCAGTACATAAATACCATATGTACCTACCTTCTCTCATTTTTCTATCACCAATGATCCTTTGGTGACCTTCCACACCTTATCTGTAAATATGGATATACAACCTTCACTTGCAAACTATCCTGTTGAAATTAGGGTTTTCCTTAGATCTGGAACATGTCTTACCTATTTCAACAACCATTGGTTTCCATTGGTTTGATTTATTTTTACCTTTCCCATTCCAACAATTTTGCATGGTGCATCATCACCCAAATGAACCTGTCCAAAATCACCTTGAACATAATCTAGAAAATGTTTCCTATGGGGTGTGGCATGAAATGAATCCTCTAAATCTACCACCCAAGACTCAAAAATATTATCTACAAAAAGAATCAAAGAATCTTGTAACACATCACCTGTTACATTTGCTTCCTGATTTTTCTCCTGTTGTCCATCTCTTTGTTTCTTTGGAGCTCTACAGTCTTTCTTCAGATGTCCTTTCTTCCCACAATTCCATCACTCTATCTTTCCAAGTCTGGATTTGGATCTTCCCTTCCTATAATTCTCCCAGTTCCCTGGGCCCTTTCCTCTATCATTTTGTCTTCCCTTGTTCTCCATGTTCAACGCATTACCTAATGTCTCACTTGTGCTTTTCCGTCACATTTTCTCACTAAGGATAACACCAACAACATCATCAAATTTTAAAGTATTTGAAATAGAGACAGAGTTACTTATAGCCATGACCAAGCCGTTCCAGCTTTCTAGCAATGAGAACAATATTATAAGATCCCTAACCTCATCATAAAAGTCCACTTTTACATAACTCAGTTAATTAGTAACCATATTAAATTCATTTAAATGATCTGCAACAGACCCACCTTCTGACATCTTCATATTAAATAATCTCTTCATTAGAAATACCTTATTGGATGTCAAGGGTTTTTCATAGAATTTAGCCAATGCATCCATAAAATCCTTCGTTGTCTTTTCTTTAGAAATATTGAGAGCTATCGACGCTGCCAGGCTCAGTCGTATCATTCCTAGAGCCTTTATGTCAAGAATCTCCTATTCTTCATCCTTCATAGTCATCGACTTCTTTGCTATTCCACCCAATGGTATGAATAGAACCTTCTGATATTGCTACAAATCAAAATTACCCATTACGATGATGGCCTAGTGTCGTCATTACCAATGTCGCAAGTGTCGCATTTTGGCTGCAAGTGTCGCAAGTGTCACAAAAATAATACTATCATCTTGCCTATAACGACATCATAAGGACACTTAGAATACCTCAAAAGACTAGTTTTGAAGAGGAGAAATGATTTAACAAAGAGTACAAGTCTTTTGCCACTGAGAAACCCACTCAAATATCATTTTTGGAAGGCAGTGCTCCCCTACACACTGTCAAGGAGAGTTGGCTCTGTGTGCCCTCTTTTGGGGGAGCATTATAACACTCTATGCCCCATTCAGAGGGAGCACTGCCCTTTTTGAGCGAATTTTGGTTTGTTGAGAGAAATCAGGGAAGAATCCCCTCAACCTCTAAAGGTAGTTGGATTTGAATTTGAGGTCAAACCATGATCCTAGGGAAGATCCACAACTGAAGGAGAAGAATCCTCAACTTATCCCAAATATCTCTCAAGTGGTTAGGCCTCTCCAAGCCTATATAAGAAGGCCTTCTCATGGTGAAAGGGGGATGGAGACATTGTAAATCATCTAAATTATGATCTCATAAGGGAGATATCACTGAAGCATCAACATTCTGTGTGTGTATTATTTGAGCAAGGGTCGGGACAAAGAGAGCTTGGTGAAACTGCTACACTTACATCTATGACTGTAAGCATTTCACTTTGTTTTCATCAATATAAACCTATGCTTGGCCTGTTTCCTTTAAAGTTTGTGTACGTTTCATAAACTTGTTTCTTTTATAGATCCATTGTGAAGCTAATCATTGGTAGAATAGGAAGTATGTCTCGTTGTTGCTGCTCATTATATTACAGGAGCTTCTGAAGGAATTGGAGATTAAGATTAGCCTGGATCGAGCAAGGAAAAACGTCGGTAAAAAGGTATTTACTTTTCTTCCTTCTTCTTCTCTTATAGTTTAGCTTCATGAAAAGGAAATTTAGTGTCCATAATAGTAGTTTTTTGTCTTGTCCTTGAGTCTAGAGTCCAAGAGAGAATCCACTTGGCTGTAGGGGGATTTCTATGTAACATAAATTGGCGACTCCACTGAGGAGCTACTCTGATTTATGTTTTCCCTTCCTAAGTCTTGACTTGGATTTTGCTCATTCTTTGACCTTATCCATCCCTGTTACGCATGATTTTGGTCGTCATGATGATGTATTGATGATGGTGTACTCAGGCTCTTCATAAGAACTTTCTCCTGAGAAAAGTTATTTTCATCTCTTTCTAGAAAACTCACTTTTGAAGAAGGTTCGCAGACTGCTAATACATTTTCCTGCGAGAGAGACACATTCTTGCAGGCTGCCTTAAGCCAGGGTGCAAACATCTCGTACTGTGTTGAACTGCTAAGGTGCGAACTCTTTCTAAAGCAAGGAAAAAGATGAATTCTCGATGCTTCTAGAAGGGAATCTTCTAGAAGGATGAGATGACATTCGAATGGTTATCCTAGTACTGGATTCCCTGATATTTTGGGATCATTCTTATCCAAGTAACTAATTCATTCTCTCCTATATATTGAGGGAATTCTCATGGAAAAGGTTAAGAAAGATTCATTGGAGAATTGGTGAAAGAATTGTGTGAAGGACTCAGCATTGAACAGTAGCTTGGAGACTCTAGCAAGTATATCAAGGGGATTTGATCTTCTTCATGCAAGGATTGACAAAATGTGTGTGTCGGAGCCAAGGGCCATCGAAAGGAAGTTTGCGACATCAAGGCTCAGGTTGTAATATTTACTTTCCATTAATATGATAGCATGTCCCTTTCCCATAAAGCTATTTCCACTTTATTGTATGATTCCTTGATCATATACATAGATTGACTGTTGAATAGATTGTGCTATCTTCACTTTGGTTGGTTTGTGTTGTCTTGGTCTTGACTACACGAGAGAGCTGGAGCGAAGAGGGAGTAACAAAGACCATAGGAAACGATAATAAGGTATGTTATTTGTTCTTGCCTCCTATTTAATTCAATGGTCAAAACCTAGGGAAAGAGTCATGGTCTATCTTGCTTTGTTCTAGATCTAGGTGGATCTAGGGAGATCAGTTCATGTCTGCACTTACAGATTTATCCTATAACAAAATTGGCGACTCCACTGGGGATCAATCCCATTTTCTTTCTAGATTTTGGTGTTTTTCTGTGGCCATTTTCTCTGGTTTTACTTTTCTCCCATCCTATCAATCTCTGAGTCTTCAGGATATTCTGATAGATGCTTTGGGTCTAGAAGCCTTTTCAAATTTTGCTTCATTTTTCAAATTTTTGATTATTTTCAGGCATTCTCGCACTGTACTTCATTGCAGCCTGTGAGAATTGGTAGGGTTTGCACTCTGCCTTTAGCTTTCAGTTCGAGGTTATCACACCCTACTTAAGGGTTGCCTGCGAGAATCAGTGATTCTCACACTGTGTAATATTGCCTGCCTGCGAACACCATTTTTCAAAAGTTTGGATTTGAGTTTTGGTATTTTCAACTGCCCAGATCAGTTTGATTGCCTCATAAGAGTTTCTTGGACTATTGATTGATGTCTTTCTTGTCTTCGTTTGCATGCATGAACAATCTTAGGATTTCAAGGCTCTTCTTGTCACTTTTGTCTTGACTTTCGTTTCTTGACTTTTCTTGGCATAACCATACTCTCTTATTCCAGAATTTGAGTGTGTTTGATTAGTTAAGAACCACTGATTGGTAGAAAGTTGATTTGTTTGGTCTTTATCATTTGCTTTTTTTGAAAGATCATTTTTCTTGTGCGATTGAAAAGACTCTTTTGGTTTGCTCTTTATTTTTGTTTTCATTGAAAGAGTTGATTGGGTTTGTCATTGCTTGTTCATTTGGTTTTTTATTTTCTGTACTCTCGTTGTCATAGTGTGGGTCCTTTTTGAAAAGTAAACAAAAAGTTTTTCTTTCAAAAAAAAAAATTTGTTTTCGAAAATATTGAAAATCAAATTATTAAGATTGTTGAAGTTATTGAAAAAGACACAATAGAGAATTGTCATTTGATAAGTGATTGCTTGCATTTGCATTTTAAAGGAAATTTTGCATTGTAGTTCAAGGTTGATCTGGAAAACTTTCTCTCTCTCCCATACATAGGATTCATTGAAAAAAAAGTGTTACATTTCATTCTCATCCTTGCATTGTTGGGTCAGAGTCATACAACATAAGTTTCACTTTGGTTTCCTTTGAGTAAACAACAACTCTTAATAACACTGCGTAATCATAAAATTTATCTAGTAACTCTTTTCTAGGGCTCTATTACACCAACATTTAGCTAGGCTAGCACTTTGGAGTAGGAAGAGAGATACTCTCCAAAAGTACAAAACACACAATAGCTTCTTGTGTTAGGGAGTGTTGAATTCCATTTGCAACATATTGTCATGGGAAGCCCTTCTCACACAAGGGTCAAACACTAGGTCGCATTGATATTGGCAGAATTACTCACCCTGCTTTGTTGATATCATTGTAGAGATTGAACGTATTACGGGGATCACTCAGAGGTATACCCACAATGATGAGTGGAAGCCTTTTGAGTTGATTGTGGGCTAGATACCCTGCCCTTGTGTGTGGATCGGACTGTCGACTGTTCCCCTAGGCTTTATTGTTGTTGGTGGTGACCTTAGTGGCCTATCTTTCTAGGTTCTTACCCAAGGTGACTGTGGAGGGGAAAGTCTTCACGGTACCTAGAATTGACGTTGACCAAACTCACTCGGGCTCCTTGGAGGGTATACCCACGATTATGTGTGGGAGCTTACACCAGGGTGTAAGTCCATTAAGCAGGTCGTTAGCATAACTTTTCCACCCTAGCCCCGCCCCTTCTCGTCTCATTGTTGTGACGTTGGATTTCATCACCAATTAGTGGCTTCGAAATTAGAAGGTCTTGTTTGCTTGGTGTTGCTTCCTAGATTTTGTTTACTAGTGCGTGTTGTTTGTTTCTCGAAGTTGGACATAGGATTTTCTTCATGAAGTTTGTCACTCGTTTACAATAGCTCCTCCACGTCATTCACATAGAATGCAGGGTTTATCTCCAGAGCATCTGGAAGGTTCTCAACCCTTTCCCACAAGCACACCTAGAGGTTCTCCTCGACAGAGAGAAGTCCCAGTCGTCACCACCCCACAAGTGGAACGCACTGACTCTCTAGAACGTTTTCGCATTACAAACACTCGAGAGGAATTTAGACTTAACCCTGATTCTGAGAGACGTTATATGCGAGAAGACTCTTCCAGAGACTTAATTGTTGTGTATTCCAGATCTTTGACTGGACCCTTTCCCGATATATAAGGCCAAGATCCTTTTTGGTCTACAGGTGTTTTCCGACGAGACCTTTTTGGTCCAGGTTCCCCTGTGATTTCTGAGATTAATCCACCTGTGATTTCCGAAATCTCTAATCTAGAGACAGTACCATTGACTATCGCTTATCACTTTACTGTCCCTGCCGAAATGGCCCATCTTGCAACTACTTCGAGTGTTCCAACCGGTTTTACTGTGGTTAGTATTGGTACTATCAACACACCGTGAACGCCCAATGTCAATCCGATGCTACCACCTAGATACCATGCGTTGAATACTTCCATTCCTACTCCAACGCAAACTCCATCCTGCTCTCCTAGTGGTCCTTCCTCTTCTAGGCATTTTCTTCCCGGTTTTGTCCCAACACTCCCTCAATTTCCTTTTGGAGGACCTTCTTCATCCTCTACTGGAAATCCTAATCCTAGTGGTGTTGTTCCGTCATTCACTCCAACTTATCAGTTTCTGGTTGGTGGCCAGTCTCAACAAGGTAGTATAACTCAACCCCCTCTCAGTTGGAAAATTCCAATTGGAACATTGCCCTCAATTGGTACACCACCTTCAATGGGAGGGGAAAGCCCACCTTATGGTCAGAAAATACCTCCGTCCTTGGCCCAGTATTGGAATCAATTGATCCAAAATTCTTCTCAACCGACTGGGGGGCAGTAGTTTCCAACTGCGTCCGTAACACCCCCTAGCATGGGCCAACCATATCCCGGTTCGTTTAATCCCATTTGGGGGTCGAATGCTCAAACTCAAGCTTCTGCCCCAGGGTATAATCCGATGAGCTACTAACCTATCCATCCACCACCGAATATGCCTGGATCTTCACATTATATGCAGACTGCTTATGGTCCTACTGGTTTGCTGATGGGGCTTCCTCCCCAGAGCCACCAGTACTCGTAGGTGAATCAACAGTTACCCTTTCTTGCCACTTTGGATCTTCCGGATTTGTCAAGGATTTTAAATGATCCTATTCGTCACTCTCTCCAATGGCCTATTATCCCAGCCAAGCTTCCATCAGACATTCCTAAATTCAATGGCAAAGTGGGAGTGGACCCAAATAATCACGTTATGACTTTTCACCTATGGTTTTCATCCAACTCGTTGATACATGATTCTATTCGTCTATGTCTTTTTCAACGAACCCTTACAGGTTCTGCTATGAAGTGGTATATTGAATTGCCACAAAGTTTCTTCTCTAATTTTAACACCCTAGCTATGGATTTCCTTACGCATTACCAGTTACCGATCCATTATGACACGGGCACTAAGATTTTGAGTTCCTTTAAACAAACCAAAGGCACTCATATATATGATCACATTCATGAGTGGTGAAGGAGATGACGTCTCATTAAACTTGAGCTCCCTGATCAGTTATTGGCAGAATGGTTTACAAAATCATTTTTGAATGAAATAGGTAAGGACATTACCATGGGTGGCGTAGTCACGGAAGAGCAGGCTATAAGTCGTGCTCAGTATCTTGACCTTGTTTATTCACAAACGGGAACACTTTATGATTTACTACCTGAATTACCTCATCCTAATGCTTCCAACACTTCAACTGCTCCAACTGCCTCGCATGCAGCTGACGGTGTGATTCGTACTGCCCAAGCCCAATCACATTCTATTTCAAGCACAAACCTTAAATCTGTTTCTTCTAATGTTCAAAATGTTTCATCTCCTGCCACTCCCACCAGCAAAACTTCTGAGGTAAATGCTGTCCAATCTACCCCAGTCGGTAAAAACAAATCTAAGAAGGGGAGAGGCAAGAATAAGGGGGGCAAAAATAATCCTCAAGCAGAGCAAACTCAAACTACCCCTGTTGATGATCGGGATAAGTGCAAACCACGATACCCTTGCTTTATTTGTGGTGATGATCACTACATGAAGGATTGTCCATGATGTGCCGAGGTCACTAAGTTCCTTCAAGGAGCTCCAAAACCAACTACACTGGCCATTTTGTCCCAACCCTTCCCGTCTCAACAATAGGCTCAGTTGGCCATCCACGACCAACCCTCTTCTTCTACTACATCATATGTTTTGATGTGTACTGGTGATTCTAAGCAGAATAATGTTGCACTCATGACTCGAGCCAAAGATTATTCTCCATCTAAGTTGAAGGTTGATGATTTACCCCCTTCTTTGGTCCAACCCTCTCTTGTGACTCCACCTACACACGGTTCTCTTCATCTGGAACGACCGAGCCTCGACACAGTTCTCTTCCCCCCCGATTACAGTGGCGATTATTTCCTTTACCTTGATGCCTCGGATTATACCATTGGCATGGTTCTCATCCAAGAGGATGATGCACACGACGAACATGTTATTTATTACTTGATTCGAAGTCTCACGCCAACTGAAATCAAGTATCAACATGTCGAAAAACTGGCCTTGATTGCCGTTCAAGTCGTCCAACGCTTCCGGCACTATATCCTCTCACACAAGACTACGATGATTTCTCATTGCAACCCTATGCAACATATTTTGACACGTCAATTGCTAGGGGGAAAATACTCCAAATGGATTGTGATACTCCAGGAGTTTGACTTGGAATTCGACCATGCCAAGTCCAAGAAATCCTTAGTTTTTGCTGAGTTGATATGCGATTTTCCCCACTCTGCAACGGAAAATGTAGCAGTTGATTCATTACCCGATGAATCTCTTTTCCTTATTAGCACTGATGATCTTTGGTATGGGGATATCATTATATATCTCCAAACCCAGACTTTCCAGCCTACTTTGTCTAGTACTAAACGACGTCGAATACGCTATCAAGATCGTCAATACATTATCCTCGAGGATACTCTTTATCATCGGGGGATTGACTCTGTTTTTAGACTTTTTTTAACATTTGACGAAGTCAAGAAAGCTCTGAATGACTGTCATTTTGGAGCATGTGGTGGTCATATGTCTAGGTATGCTACTGCCCAAAAGATATTACGCATAGGGTATTTTTGGCCTTCTTTGTTTAACGACTGGATTAATGCCATTCCTGCCAGACCTACAATCAGAAAATTCGGTCACATCCTACTCATCTTCATCCTGTGGTCTCAGTTGGTCCCTTTGCAAAAAGGGGGATCAATTTCATGACATGTCACCCTCACTCGGCCGGGGGGCATGGTTACATCATTGTAGCCATTGATTACTTTACGAAATGGGCCGAGGCGATGCCGACATTTGACAACACTGGAAAAACTGCAACATTGTTTCTTTTTAATCACATCATAGCTCGTTTTGGTGTTCCCCAAGCTATCGTTACTGATCACAATAGCCACTTTAGGAATTTTATGATGTCTGAACTTACGGAAAAGTTGGGTCTTCGCCATGATAACTCAATGCCCTATCATCCACAAGCCAATGGCCAAGTTGAAGCAATCAACAAATTTCTCATAACTATGCTTTGATGAATGATAGGGATTCATAAAACAAGTTGGCACACAATGTTGTTTTCGGCATTGTGGGTGTATTGGACATATGTCAAGTCCGCTACTGGCTTTACACCTTTTCGGTTAGTATATGGTGTGGAAGCCATTCTCTCTATAGAATGTGAGATACCCTCTCTGTAACTAGCTGTTGAACTCCTACCCAACACTTCTGCTGAAGAAGAACGTCTGTTGTATCTTATGCGATTAGACGAAACTCGACGTGATGCCACCCTAGTCATAGAAGCCTAGAAAAAACGTGTCAAGGCCCAATACGACAAGCATGTCAAGCCTCACATTTTTTCCGAAGGTGATCTTGTTCTTCTCTATGAACACGATCGAGATATGTTAGGAGATGGGAAATTTGAACCCATGTGGTGAGGTCCTTATATCGTTCAATGAGTTTTGGAAAAAAGGAGCTTACGAGTTGGTAGATTATGATGGTATCCCTTTGAGTGAACCCAGGAATGGGTTGTACTTAAAGAAGTACTATGCATGAAATAATATGTGCACAAGTACTTGTATTTGTATTGTATCATACTTCTTGTGTGTTACTTTATTTTGCTTTTGTTGTTATCCGATCTTTGCCCTTATGTGACGTGTTTGATTTCCAGATGTCGGAGTCTTCGCTACCCTATATTGGCTTCGCTAATGGCGCCAACCATAGTACTCAGAACCTTGCTTCCGCTGCGTGGGCAATTTACGCCCCTACAAACGAACTTGTCTCTTTACGAGGTGTATGCCTTAGCCGTGCGACCAACAACATTGCAGAGTATAGCACCATTATTGAATTATTGGTTGATGCTATCTCACTCGGAATTCGTCATTTGGTTGTACGACTTGATTCGCAGTTGATAGTACTAAAGTTAATTAATGTCTACTCTATTCGAAGTCCTACTTTGTTATGGGTGTATTTGTGAATTTGCCTCTTGGAACGTTATTTTGATCACATTGAATATCAACATATTCCTAGATGTCTAAATACATTAACAGATGCATTGGCTAATTATGTATTGGACAGACATTTGAATCATTTATAAATATATCACATCAATTTTCACACAATATAAAGTAAACCATTAGATGTCGTCTGTATATATAACGATCAAAATTTTTTTTTACAAAAAGTTTGTCCGAAGACCAAAATGTCAAAATCTGAAGCTTATAGCTTCTACAAAGTGACATCATGGATGAAGTTCATGGTAACACACGACTTCCCTAGCAACCCTGTGGAGCATTCGACTCATAGATGTTGATACTCGTACAGTATGACGCTGATCGCGTCATGGAACCTCTTCCAGAGTCATGCTTGGAATGTCTGCAGTCAGGCCCTCTAGATTATGTTCCACCACTTGATAATCCTCAGCATACAGTGGTGCTGCCGCTACCTCTCCTTGTCGCTGGATGGGAGAAGTGCCGGGAGGTCTGTAAGGTCCAACATTTGTGTTATCAACAAACGATTTTGTATTAGTCTTTGGACGAACATATAAAACAAAAACATTTGAATATGATAAAAAATTCACAAAACATTTAAAAAGAAAAAATGTGTGTACTTCTTACCAAGGTCCCCCCACTGAGCATCTTCTGGCAATACCAAATCCGGATCTCCTTGGAAATACAACCCAACATAAGCGTAGTGATCAACCATCAACATCTGTGGTTGAAGCTAGTCAAAGAAAGTATCATCATATTTGATAATCGGTCCTGCTACGTGTCGGGCCATGAGCCGACACCATCTCAGCATCCATGGATCCCTGGGAGTCGGTAAATTCCACTCCACCTGTAGCCTCAGTAATGGGACCCGCTCAAGGAAGAAGGATACCAGCAAAGATCCGTACCCGAATTGCTTCAGGTCACCCCGCCTACATTTGGTCAATTGCTTTTTTATATTGTGAAGCACAGCATCTGCCCAGTTGAACACTCGAGGATCAGTACACTCAATAGCATACTGGAAGTAACTCTGTAACACCATGTGAGGAGAAGAACTCCCAGCCATCCAAGCTATAGTAAAAAGGATAGTACGGAGGGTCAAGTCTCGTACCCCCCAGATAGCTACCTTTCCTTTCTTTCTCTCAGCCTCAAGAACACAATGTAAATTGCAGTACTCACTCATATTTAGCCCACCACCTCTACTACCAGTCAGGCTCACATAGTACCCCCGTCGTGACAATCCAGTCAGAAAGTAAATCTCCTCAATGTCTAAGGACAGTGTGTGGACCCCCACATGAAATACTTGCTGATCAGGGTCCCACATACGCACCAGGTACTCTAATAGTCTGACTTGGTCCTTCATGCCCGGGATGCGAAAGTACTTTAATAGCCCACAGTCTCTCAAAGTATCTATAGTAGGTGGATGATTTTCGGCCATTGCATTATCTTCTTCATGTTCCCTTTCGCGCCATTCAAGCACCATGTTGATGGCCAATTATCTGCATAAGAGATACATTAAGAAGATTAACAACTTTTTTCATGAGTTCATTTTCTTTTATTGGCTAAATTTTTAAAAAAATATTGAGCTTTGTGGTTCTCGCAGGTGCCCTGTGTTCACAGTGTGAGAACCTCGCAGGTGGCCTTAGGCTCACCTGCGAGAACGCCTCATTCTCGCAAGCCCCATATAGTCTGCTTGCGAGAATGCCAACGCGCGTGTAGGGCTTGGAAAATCAACTTAAAAATGAAAATTTAACCAATGAAATTACAAAATTAAACCATGAAAGTGTTAAGGATGAAGATCCTACCTAACTGTCGTAGACGGCTTGCTGAATGGTCTCTCGTAGCTCCCGCAATCTGACGCCGAACTTGGAGGGTAAAAGAGGGGTTTTTTGAGCTCAATAGTGGAAATGTAAAAATGATGTGGTAAAAAGAGTATTTACTCCTTTTATTTACTTTTACTATGTCATTTTCGTTTTTTATGATTATTTATCTATTAAACCCTAATCCCTAATGTCATGTTGAGTGTAACTCTTGTAGGCGTGATGACTTTGATGATCAAATACAGGGAGACGGACATGTTTTTCTTTCTTATCGCGTGTTTTTGATTGTTTTTTATGGTTTTTATATAAAAACCTCGAGCGTGGTCTTTGTCCGTTCTTGCGCTCGTAAATACATGAGAACGCAATTGAGCATACTTTTATCACTTTTTCGGGATCAACAAGGTTATATGAAAATGGAACCCCCCTGGAGTCCTCTTTAAGCTCTTTTCAGACTCTCTAAACATGAAAATATCGTCGAGAGACCTTTCTATTTTCATGCTCGATAAAGTATTTGAAGTACACGTCTGGTGAGCGACAATTTATCTCTTTTTTGGTCTCATCCAGACTATTTTACGAAAAAGGAACTGAGAGAGTTCTCTTTTAAGTATTTTTCCAAACTCTATAATCTTGAAAAACCTTCGAGTTTTCTATCTCTGGACTCGTTAAACAAACATCGACAGACCCATGATGGGACCGAACCACTCCTTCTTAGGGTTCATTAAACATACTCCGAGGGACTCGTCCGAAGGATGAGCTTACATTAACAATCATATGTTATCCTCCTCAAGCTTGCGTAAAAATAAAGAGGTGCTCACCAGAAATGGTGGGGGAAAATTTGGGAAAGGGATATGTTTTCATCTTCGTATTGATTGGCAGTAAGTGTCGTTCTTGAACATGACACCCCCTATTCATCATCAGAAGCCGGTTTGGGAAATCCATTTGTCTCTCATTCGATTTGCTACAAGGTCATTCCCTGTGTCGTCTTTGAGTCAATGCTGCCAAATCATTGGTCGTGTCTGTTACAGGTATGAAATAACTGAGAGGGGGGGGGTGAATCAGTTATTGTAAATTATTAACCATTTCTCTCATTTTTAACTTCGAATCATTAATCTTAGTGGTAGTAAGTCTTTACTGTGAAAACTAGTGTTATAAACATAAAGCATATAGCATAAAGAACAGCAATCACACACAACATTCATTCACAAGTATGAGACACAGATTTTTCAAGAGGAAACCCAACCAGGGAAAAAACCTCGTCTTCTTAAGATGTTCAGCAAGC
>ML784164.1:253206-274989 GCA_009831015.1 Picea engelmannii
CCAACCTTCAGATTCTACAAGCACCCACTTGCAGAGAAAGAGACATACGTCTCCCTAGCACCACCCTACCACCCTAGTTTGTCAAAATACATATTGCTTAAATCAACTTTGTTCATTCTGATATAGCTTGCTTACCATTTCTGTTGTGCTTCTCTGATTTAACCATCTCTGATCTTCTTAACTACTTCAGCCACACGTTCTGTTTTACTGCCTTTAATCCGCTGCTCTGCTTCACAGTCCTCTGAAGCCCATTCTCAGCTCCTTCTCCTGTCACGCAGGTTCTCCTCCTTCTTTTTCTCACATCCAGAGCTCTCTCTCTCTCTTTCTCACATCAACAACAACCATTCATCTCTGTTTCAGCGTTTTATATAGATTCGCCACATGCAGAGGTTTTCCATACGTTTCTCAACTCCAACTTCAGTTTCCCTTTCTTTCAGTCTTTCTTCTGCTTTTCGTATGCCACCTTTCTCCTTGATTTTCTGAACTGCCTCTTTGCATGCCTCCTTTACGCATGTCACCTCATGCAAACGTTGTCTTAACTGCCAGTCTAATTTTAGACTAAAAGTCTTTCTGCTTTTCTTAACTCCACTTGCAGTTTCCTTTTCTATTATTCTTTCAACTGCTTTTCGCATGTCAGCTTTATCCTTGATTTTCTGAACTGGCTCTTTACTTGCCTCCTCTACGCATGCCACCTCATGTAACGCTGTGTTCCAGCATCTGTGTTTCAGCATCTGTGATCCTGCATTTGTGTTCCAGCTTCTGTGTCATTCGTGTTCTAGCATCTGTGTTCCAGCATCTGTGTCATTCGTGTTCCAACATCTACGTTTCAGCATCTGTGATTCAGCATTTGTGTTTCAGCATCTACGTTTCAGCATCTGTGATTCAGCATTTGTGTTTCATCACTTTATCTTCTATGTTCTAGTATTTCTTGTGCGTGTTGTCAACCTTGACTGCTTCATAACCGATTGCCATCAATGACAATCCTTGACCGTCTTCGTCATCTCCTGAGTTGCAGCATTTGTGTCTGTGTTCAGCAACTGTGTGCCAGCATCTGTGATTGTGTTTCAGCTTCTATGTTCTAACACTTGTGCGTGCTCCATAACCAACCGATTTTCATCAATGACAACCTTAACCTTATGCGTTAGCTTCTGTGTTCCAGCTCTGTTTCAGCACTGTGTTTCAGCGTCTGTGTTTGCATTTGTGTTGCAGCAGTTCGCATTTGTGTTGCAGCATGTTTCAGCATCTGTTTTTCATAAACAATCGATTGCCATCAATGACAACCTTGATCATCTGCGTCATCTTTGCTGTAGCCATATTTCCAACAGTGTCGTTCATATGTTCAACAAAAGTCCATCTGAAACCTATATTGAGTCGGCCATCTACAGTTATGCATTCTCTCCATGTCGGCCTTCCCTGTGTCCAGTCCTACTCTATTTAACCTTCACAATATGTTACTCATTTCATGTCATTGATGGGGGATACATCAAGGCCCTCCTGTGACGAGTTTTGTTCCGTCAACTTCAGCTCATTATCCGGAATCAAGACTTAGAAATTATTTGGTACCTTGGAGCTTGCATGCCTCAATGGCAGGTTTCCTCGCTTTCGACAGTGGGTTTACATCATTGACCCCTGATCGAAAGATTCTATCAGATGTTCGACTTCAACTCATTCATTCACATTTGATGGATTGTACTACGGTACCTTGGGAGTCATTGGCATCAATGGTGATTTCCCTCGCACTTGTTAACGGTTACATCAATGAACGGTAATGAAGTGGTTTCTGCCATGTTCAACTTCGACACATGTAATCACATGGTTAGATTCGTACTTTGGGTGACAAGATTGAAGACCCTAGATATCATCTCTTTGGTCCAGGTTGCGATGGAGTATGTATAATTTGTGACACATAGGTCCACTATGTATGTCTCGTGGCTATGTCGTCTTGATTTGAAATTTTTCGCATAGATCCACAGTGTATTCTGGGTGGCTATGATATATTTTGATGGCATGGATCCACAGTGTATTATTGGTGGCCATGACCCAGGTCTACAATGTTATCCATCTATGATTTGAGTATGTGAATGCCTACCTTAGAATTGGTATATATGATATTCTGCAGATGCTTGGTTGTTCGTAGGTTTCCGATTAGGTGTGCTCCTAGTTTCTGACACACACATGTAGCTTACAAAGTCTTTCGGCTGTCACTAGTTCCAACCTCATACTTTGGGGGGCATTCTGTTACCCATGATTTTGGTCGTCATGATGATGTATTGATGATGGTGTACTCAGGCTCTTCATAAGAACTTTCTCCTGAGAAAAGTTATTTTCATCTCTTCCCAGAAAACTCACTTTTGAAGAAGGTTCACAGGATGCTAATACATTTTCCTGCGAGAATGACCCATTCTCACAAGCTGCCTTAAGCCAGGGTGTGAACATCTCGCACTGTGTTGAACTGCTAAGGTGCGAACTCTTTCTAAAGAAAGGAAAAATATGAATTCTCGATGCTTCTAGAAGGGAATCTTCTAGAAGGATGAGATGACATTCGAATGGTTATCCTAGTACTGGATTCCCTGATATTTTGGGATCATTCTTGTCCAAGTAACTAATTCATTCTCTCCTATATATATTGAGGGAATTATCATGGAAAAGGTTAAGCAAGATTCATTGGAGAATTGGTGAAAGAATTGTGTGAAGAACTCATCATTGAACAACAACTTGGAGACTCTAGCAAGTCTATCAAGGGGATTTGATCTTCTTCATGCAAGGATTGAGCAAATGTGTGTGTCGGAGCCAAGGGCCATCGAAAAGAAGTTTGCGACATCAAGGCTCAGGTTGTAATCTTTACTTTCCATTAATATGATACAGTAGCATGACCCTTTCCCATAAAGCTATTTCCACTTTATTGTATAATTCCTTGATCATATACATAGATTGACTGTTGAATAGATTGTGCTATCTTCACTTTGGGTGGTTTGTGTTGTCTTGGTCTTGACTACACGAGAGCACTAGAGTGAAGTGGGTTTAACAAAGACCATAGGAAACGATAATAAGGTATGTTATTTGTTCTTGCCTTCTATTTAATTCAATGGTCAAAACCTAGGGAAAGAGTCATGTTCTGTCTTGCTTTGTTCTAGATCCAGGTGGATCTAGGGAGATCAGTTCATGTCTTCACTTACAGATTTATCCAATAACATTACTGTCTCTTTGATTCTTGGATATGATTTATTGGCTTTTGATTTAATCATATTCAATTTGATTGACCAAGTTTGCTTGATTTTTTGAGTTTATGGGCATTTTTATGAATTTTTAGAGGCTAGCGCTCCCCTACCATTTCTATCAGAGCACCGTCACTCCCTGTTGGTCTTACACAGAGCGTTGTAATGCTTTGGTGCCCTTTACACTAGAGCGTTGTCCCTTTTTTGTGAAAAATCTTCTAGGGTTCATTCTTTGAGGTTCATTTCTTGCTCTTGGCACTTGATCAAAGTCTCATAGTCTCAGTTCATCTTTGTCTTGGCCTTCAACACTTTGTTTTCTAAGAATTGATCATCTTTTGTTTGGAATTTTGACATTTTCCTTCCTTATTTTAAAGCTACTCTTTGTCTTTGACGATTTAGAGTCAAGTTACTATTTTCCTCTCATTTATCTGATTGAGTGGAAGCTTTTGTGAGGAAATCCAAAGCTCTGTAAACCATCCCATTTGGTCTTTGAGTCAGTTTTCCAACATTTTTCTTTTGTTTGAGGTTTTTAGTCCTTGTTTGCAAGTTTTGGTTACTTTTTGTTTCTTGAATAATCACAATGAGAGTGTGTTTTGTTTATGTGAAGTCTGCTTCTGATTTTCTAAATCTCATTGATCTTAAAAGTCTAATTGACATTAGAAGTTTTACATCAAATTGATCATCATTCACGTATAAGCAAAAGGACATATTTTAGTGATTGGTTTGGCTATTAGAAGAAATTTCTGAATTTTTTTGGCATTACATTGGATTTGATTGAGAAATAATTGCATGAGGATGTTGCATCTTACTGTTTGGCAGTGAAAAGAACAATTTTCTCCTTCCTTTAAATAGACACTTATCGAAAGAAAAGACAGTTTATCATATTTTATGTATTTTTGGGGAATTGAGTCATAACATCATCAGTTTTCACTTTCATACACCCTTGAGTAAAGAACTACTGCAAAATTAACGCTAATTAAAATCAATCTAGAACTTTTTGTTTTCAAAATCTTCCACCAACATTAGACTAGGATTAGCACTTTGAATTAGGTTGTGAGCACAACTCTCCAAAGTATTCAAAACAAACAATAACATCTTGTGGTAGGGAGAGAAAATCCAATTGTCGTATAGGATTTCTGGGATCCCCCTCTCATACAGGGGTTACACACAAGGTCGCGTTCGGGAGAGCTACGGAGATTATCCCTCCGTGGTTTGACTGTTCGTAGTATTTAGATCGTATATTGGGGGTCACTTGAGGGTATACCCATGATTATGTGTGGGAGCCTCTCGAGTTGATTTCAAACTTTTTATCCTTCCCATACATTCGGACTGGACTGTCGACTGTACCCGCCCAGGGGATGACTGCGAGTTGGTGTCCTTAGTAGCCATAATCTTTAGGTACTTACACAAGGTGATGGTGAAGGGAAGTCTTCACTGTACCTGGAACAAACGGTGGTCAAACTCACTCGGGCTCCTTGGAGGGTAAATCCTCAATCACTGCGTGGAAGCTTGCACCAAGGCATAAGTCCGTTAAGTAGGTCACCATCGTAACTGTTCCACCATTTCCTAGACCCTTATCGACTTGATCATGCGACATTGGATTTCATCACCAACTAGTATGGTCATCGAGAGAAGGTTTTGTTTGCTTGGTGTTGATTCCTAGATTTTTAGTGTATGTTGTTTCTTTTCGTTAGTTGGCCATATATATTTTGCGTAGAGTATTTGGTTCGGGAAATATTGACGCTCTACGTCGTTGACGTAGAATGGAAGGGATACCCCTAGAAAATCTGGAGTTTTCTCAACCTTTGCCTATTGATCCACCAGAGGGCTCTCCTCAACAAAGTGAGGTCCAGAATACCACCACTTCACAAGTGGAAAGAACAAACTCTTTATAAAATTCTTCTCCAGAGTCTTTCTGGATTCCTCACGATTACGAGAGACATATTCTCCGACTGAATTCATCTAGAGACCTTGTTGTTGACACTTCTGGAATACCAACCACAGGCCCCGAAGGTGAGAATCCTTTTTGGACTACTGCTATTTTTAGAAACCCACCTCCCATGGTGGAAGAGCTTTTCGGTTCAGGGGAAGGTGCTGATATACTTGTCGTCTCCGAGTTGCCGCAACATTTGATACATACACAGTACCTTTAAACCACTTTTCTGCTACACCCAGTAGTGTCACCGTTGTTCTATATGCACAGTCAGTTGGTCCTCAACCAACTATTGCTCTCCAAATGGCCCATTCCACTATGGTCCTGCATGTTGATACAATCCATGTCAGAAATGTGACACCATCCCAAGCTCCAATTGGAACACCGCTTAGACCAAATCCGTTCCTCCCACTTGGGTATAGAGCTCTAAACCCTACCATTGTTAACACTACCCAGATTACACCTGGAGCTTCTGGAATATTTGTTCCTCCTAGATATAATGTCATTCCTGGTTCTATACCTACACTCAGAGGACCTAGTCTTGGTGGTTCCAATCCAATTAGAGGCAGTGGTCATTCGTTCCCTTTTGGCTCCCAGATCCCTATAGGCACTCAAATTCCCATTGGGGGGCAACCTCCAGTTGGAGGGCAACCTCCATTTGGGGGAAATCCTCCAGTTGGAGGACAACCTTCGTCTGGGGGGAAACCCCCGTTTGGTGGTTATACTCAAATGGGAACACAACTTCCGCTTGGGGGGAAAACTCAGAATGGAGTCCGTAACCCATTGTATCGACAGAATGCCGCACAAAATCCTTGGCACATTCCATTTCTGGGAAATCCACTATTCCCTGGGGGGGGAAATACTCAAGGACAACAACAACCTCCTTATTCTCATGGGTCTAATGTTTATCTTCCCCATGGGGCTAACGCACATCCACCTCAGGGATCGACTGCTTACCCTCCTCAAGGGAAAAAAATTTATCCCCCCTATGGGCAAGTAAATCATCTAGCTTACAACCCTCAAAACCCATCGGGTTATCCTCCCTATGCTAATGCTTCTCAACCTCCATCGAATCCTGGTTATACTAGCCAACAACAACCGTATGTAGGAGGACCTACTGGATACAATTATCCACCTAACCCAGTTTACGGTCCTACTGGTGTCCCTATGCCACATCAGTATAACCCTCAAGTTAACCAACAGCTACCATTCCTTGAGACTCTGGATCTCCCAGACTTGTCTCGGTTGACCAATGATCATATACTACATTCTCCTTACTGGCCAGTGATTCCTGCTAAATTACCTTCTGATATTCCTAAATTTGATGGTAAATCTAGAGAAGATCCAAATAACCATATCATGACCTTCCATTTATGGTGTTCATCAAACTCCTTAATGGATGATTTTGTACATTTGCATCTTTTCCAGCGAACACTTACGGGCTCGGCAACCAAGTGGTATATCGAACTCTCACGTGGTTCTTTCCAATATTTCAACTCCCTTGCCATGTCTTTTCTTACGCACTTTCAACTACCCATTCGATATGAGACGGGTACCAAACTCTTGACCTCCCTTCGTTAGACGAACTCCGTGCATATCTCTGATCATATTCATGAATGGAGATGACGATGAAGATTGATCAAAGCAGTCATTCCTGACCAATTATTGGCTGAATGGTTAACTAAATCACTTTTACCCTCGATTGCTCGTGATGTCGCCATGGGTGGTGTAGTCACTGAGGAAGAATCCATTTCTCGGGCTTAGTATTTAGATTTGGTTTATTCATAATACAGTACTTTGTACGAGTTGGTCCCAAATGCTATTTGTGGCACTACCAATCTAGCTAAGCCTTCATCCACGTCGCATGCAGATGGAGTTATTGGCTTCGTCAAAACCCAATCTACTTCCTAGTCGATTGGAACCACACCACGGTTTGCTTCGGCATCTACTCCTAGTTCGACCATGCCCTCCTCTACCTCCCCAAAAACTCAAATATCTGAGGTGAATGTAGTTCAATCTTCCCCTTCATAACAATCTGGGGGTAAGAAGAAGACACAAAATAAACCAAAAAAGAATAATAACAATGAAAAACCAAAAAATCAAACTCAAACACCCACTACAGAAAAGAAACCATAGTAGAAACTAAAGTTCCCATGTCTCATTTGTGGTGACGATCACTACACTCGAGACTGTCCACATCGCGATGAAGTGGCCAAACTTTTTAAAGGAAATTCCCAACCCCTGGTGCTTACTCATCCTTTTCCACAACAACAATCCATGGTTGCTCAAACCTCCTCTCTTGGGGGCAGTTCTAGCCAATCTCATGATGATGCCTCAACAAATGCCCATATTTACATGTTTAACAGGATTGATTTGACCACTCACTCTATGACATATGACACACCAGCTAAACCTAACAAAGCGAAGGCCACTAACGGTTCTTCACCGGATCCATCACCATCCTCCGTTAGTCGTCCATATGTTAGTCCTCCATCCAGATCACTTTAGATCAAGAAACCTTTGTTCGAATCTATATTATGCCCACCCAAGAGCACTATCCGGAAATCCACTTTTAATCCTAGTTCACATGCCACCCAAAACTACAACATTGTTGAAGATTTGGCTCAAGTACCGTGTGCTATGTCTTCGTTAGAAGTTCTACAATACTATCCAAGTCAATGTAGAATGCTCTTAGCTGCTATTGGCTCTTTTGATCCTGATTCGTCCAACAACATCATGTTTAACCTGGATAATTATAAGTCTCGACTCTCCCACCAACTAGCTTTTTAAATCGATGTTGTTGTTCACAATCAACAAATCCACCGAACTATATTGGATGAGGGAGCCTCTACTTGTGTCATGTCTTTGGGTTGTTGGAAAATCTTGAAATCACCCGCACTTAATAAATCCCTTATGATGTTACACACATTCGATGGGCGAGGTTTTCATCCTCATGGACTTTTACAGTCCTCAGCCGTTCAGTTGAGCGGAAAAATCATCACAATTGACATCAAGGTGGTTGATTCTCCCCTTGATTACAACCTGTTACTCAGAAGAAGTTGGTTTTACGCTATGACTGTCATTGCTTCATCGGTGTTTCTATGTGTCCAATTTCCTCATCAAGGCAAAATTGTCACTATCGATCAACTAGACTTCTGCACACCCGATGCTCACGCTCCCGCTACCAACAATATTCCTTTCCTGGGAGATCAAAAGATTATGTATGAAAGCGTTGGTGTTGGCTTATTGAAATATTCTATCCTTATGGGTGCTTTCTCTACACCACTTCCACCTACCACACATCATATTTCCACTGTCAATATGATTTCAACTACGGTTTACCAATCCTTGGAATCATCTGACCCTTGGATCGTACCTAGTCTGTTGGAATTCGATGCACTAGGTGACCCCATGCCACTTAGTCCAGCTGAAACCTCATATGTTGCTATCCAATCTGCTTCTCCCTCCCCGGATGATCAATATCTCTTGGCGCCTGATATCTACTCGATGCCATCCTAGTTAAATCCCTTGTCTTATGTTTTCAACTACATTTCCCGAATTTTTCCTTCTGATGAATCAATCATGGAAATACTTAGTATTGACAACGTGCCTTGGGATGATAACCACCATTATTCTTCTTTTCTTCCAACTCTCGAAGAAATCCAGGAATATATACACTCTCTCTTTCCTCCCGATGTTGTCGATTCTCCACAGTCTCCTATACTTACCTAGGATACCATTTCAGAGGGGAATTTAGGAAAAATTTCTACCACGGTCGTTATTGATATTTTGATCAAAGAAGGTGTTGTGGAAAACGTTAATCTCGATGTTAATTGCACGCCCGAGGAGGTGGTCTCTTATACCACCTTATTCAAAGAATTATGCGATGTCTTCGCTTGGAGCTATGAGGAAATGCTAGGGATCGACCCGTCGATCGTTGTGCATGAAATCAAAACTTACCCTGGGTTAAACCTATTCGACAAAAACTCTGCTCAGTTCATCCCAAGAAAATCATGGCTATAAAGGTAGAAGTTGAGAAACTTTTGAAATATGACTTTATCTATCCTGTCCCCTTGATACAATGGGTTTCTAACCTTGTTCTGGTCGCTAAAAACCAAGGGACCATTCGTGTCTGCGTTGACTATAGGGATCTCAATAAGGCTTGTCCGAAGGACAATTACCCTATGCCCTTCATCAACCAGATTATTGATAATTGCACTGGTAGCGTAATTTTCTCTTTCATGGATGGTTTCTCAGGGTACAACCAAATTGATATTTTACCTACTGATCAACATAAGACAACCTTCATCTGCCCATGGGGAAATTTCACTTATCGGAAGCTATACTTTCCAGTGGGCCATGTATTACACTTTCCACGATATCAATCATATTGCAGAACCTTACCTCGATGCCTTACCTGCCCATTCATCCAGCCGATCAAACCATATTGGTCATCTACGGGCTATTTTTCTTCAATGTTGGTTCTACCATATTCATTTGAACCCACATAAATGTATGTTTGCTATCGAATCCGTTCGACTCCTTGGTTTCATTGTCTCTAAGGATGGGATTCGGGTGGACCCCTTAAATATTAAATCTATTCTGGCTTTACCTCCATCTAGTAATTTGACCCAGCTCCAAAGTTTGCAAGGGAAAGCAAACTTTCTTCGCCATTTCATTTGTAACGACGCTGCTATTACTAAAGGATTCATGCGATTTTTGTAGAAAGACACCCCTTGCATCTGGGATGAAACTGCTCAACGATCTTTAGATTCTATTAAGCATGCATTGACCAACACACCTTTGTTGCATCCTCCGGATTATACAAAGGACTATATCCTTTACTTAGCTGCCTCTGCTACCACAATTGCGATGGTTTTCGTTCAAGAGGACCCCAACGGTGAATAACATGTGATATATTATATGAGCAAAAGTCTATCTGGACCCGAAATCTGGTATTCACATGTTGAGAAGTTGGCTCTGGCAGCCGTCATTGCTGTCCAGAGATTTCGCCACTACATTTTTCTACGCACCACCACAGTTATTGCGGACTCAAACCCCATGTACCATATTTTGACACGTCAATTTCTTGGGGGCAAATACTCTAAATGGATCGTCATCCTTCAGGAATTTGATCTTGAATTTGCTAAGTCCAAAGCCAAAAAATACTTGGTGTTTTCGAAGCTTATTTGCGACTTTCCCCATGCCGATGAAGATACTAGGCCCCTAGATTCTCTCCCCGATGAAACTCTGTTCCCCATTAGCACGTCTGATCCTTGTTATGGAGATATCCTCCTTTATCTCTAAACCCAACATTTTCAGCCTGATATTTCTCATGAAGAGCGTCGACGTATTCATCACCATTCTCGTTGTTGCCTTATCATCGACGACACGTTGTATCACCGTGGTATTGATACTATCCTCTGATGATGTTTGACTCATGAAGAGGTTGAATGCGTTCTAAACGACTGTCACCTTGGAGCGTGTGGCAATCACCTTTCTGGGATGGCTATGACTCAGAAAATTTTACGTGGTGGCTACTTTTGGCCCTCGATTTTCAAAGATTGTATTGAGGCAGTCAAAAAAACGCCCACCCTGCCAAGTTTTTAACAAAAAGGCACGAACCCACCCTGCTCCGCTGCATCCCATCATTGCCATCAACCCCTTTTCCAAATGGGGTATTGATGTCATGCAGTGTAAGCCTACCTCAGTCGGGTTGCACGTTTATATAATCGTCATCGTCGATTACTTTACAAAATGGGCTAAGGCTATACCTACCTTTCTGAATGATGGTCATATTGCAACTCTTTTCTTTTTCAATCACATCATCACTCACTTTGGTGTCCCACAATCCATTTTCACTAATCATGGTTCACACTTTCAGAACCAGATGATGAGTGAGTTGCATGCCAAGCTAGTTCTTCGTCATGAGAACTCATCCTCATACTATCCTCAGGAAAATGGACAAGTTGAGGCTATCAACAAGGTCCTAAAAGCCATGATTAAACGTATGGTAGGGGAGAACAAGACATCCTGGAATCTACAACTTTTCTCCACTCTCTGAGCTTATCGTACCTCAGTGAAAACCGCTACTGGATTCACTCCTTTCCAGTTAGTGCATGGCATCAAAGTTGTTTTACCAATCGAGTCGAGATTCCATCGTTGAAACTTAAAGTAGAAATCCTACCCCACATTTCTACTAAAGAAGAATGTTTCTTACATTTGACCAAGCTGGATGAAACACGTCGTGATGTTTCTCTCGTTAACGAGACATATAAAAAATGGATCAAGAATCAATACGACAAATCCGTCCACCCTCGGAATTTTGCAGAAGGAGACCTAGTCCTCATCTATGACCAGGCTCATGACAAGTTAGGGACAGGCAAGTTAGAACCTCTGTGGCATGGTCCTTACATTGTGAAATGTGTTTTATATAGAGGCACCTATGAGTTAGTCGACTATGATGGAATCTCCCTGGGAGAGCCCCAGAATGGGCTTTACCTTAAAAAGTACTATGCTTAAATCACCTAGCATGCATGCTTTGTACGCTATTGTATTTTTAGTTTGGTGTGTTTTTCTCTTTTGCGTGCTTGAGTTTTTGACTTAGCCACTTATACTGTGTCTTGTGTTTTCATGCGCAGTTGACATCTTCCTTTCCTATTTTTGTTGGGTTTGCAGATGGCGCTAGTCGACACACCCAGAACGTTGCTTCTACAGCTTGGGTCATTTACCACTCTGACGAGTTAGTGAGTTCCATAGGTATTTTCTTAGGATCAGCAACTAACAACATGGCAGAATATCATGCTCTCATCGGACTTTTAACCGAAGCCTCCTCCATAGGGGTTTCTCTCATGATCGTTAACCTAGACTCCCAACTCATGGTCTGTCAACTTAATCGAATCTACGCGATTTGCATTCTTATCTTACTACGTCTCCACTTACGAGTTTGTCGTCTTGAACGAATGTTTGATTTTATTGAATACAGACACATACATAGAGAGCTCAATACCATTTCAGATTCGTTAGCTAATTACATCATGGATAGGTATCTCACACATAGATAAATTTTCATAAAGGAAATAAGTCACATCACATATCATCATGTAAATTAAAACACATCACATAAAAGACATCATTATTTGCAAATAATTTGGCACTGTAAAACCTCGGAAATGTATATATATACGACGTGACTGAATATGTTTGATTACATCAAAAAATACTTAGAACGGAAAAATTTTGGGTCTTCACACCCATATAACATCATCAGACAGGTTATACAATCATTATGGAGACTCTAATATCCCTACATTGCATTGTGTTGCAAGTAGAATATCACTGCATGGGCTACTCGCCTCAGTAAAGAGTTAACACTCTCGAACACCCCCACGGTGTGTCTCTCTAGATGTAGGGGCACCTCCCGCCTCCTTAGAGGGGGGATACCCATCGTGAGGCCCTGAAGGTTTCTTTCAACCTCCTGGGGACATCCTACTGTTACCCCTATATCTACTACAATCTGAGCATCCCCACAATGTCTCGATACTGGTATCTCCGCCAGACGTACTTCTCCCTTGTCTACATGATGAAACGATACATCTATTAGAAACTCATCTATGCACCCACAAAAAATAATATAAATTTTAAAAATAAAAAAAAAACTTGAAAATATATTTTTGGTTTCTTACCTAATGCATCTCAATCCTCTCCTGTCAGTAGAACCAAGTCCATACTTCCTCAGAAATCCACTTCGGCATACGGGAAGTCTTCTATCTAGAGAAATTGGCGTCTCAGCCAAGCGAAGAAATCATCGGTGAACTTGAACTCTGACTCTGCTAATAGCCTCGGAGACAGACTAGTCCATCGCTCCATGCATGGTTCTCCCACTGGCTATACTACTAATGCTATCTAAGGTTGCATCTGAGGAATGTGTTCTAAGAAGAAGGAAACTAGGAATGAACCATATCCGAACTTCTTTTCTTTCCCTTCTTTGCATCTCGTAATCTACTCCTTCACATTCAGAAGGAACCCTGCACTCCAGTTAAACAATGTTGGCTCTAGACACTGCAAACCATAGGCCACCCATGATATTGAAGCTAGGTGCGCGATGGTATTTCCCACCATACTTGTAATGGAAAAAAAATGGACTAAAGAGGTAGATCCCTGATATCTTTGATTGCGATTCTACCTCCCACTAGTCTCGCTCCTGGGACACAATGGTTTGCTAGGTACTCTTCTACAAGCGCCAGAAGTACCCTCTGTCTGGATAAAAATATGGGAGCCCCTCTTTTCGAGAGGTTGGTCAGGAAGCATGCATCTTCCAACTTGATGGTGAGAAGTTGCGTTCCAATTTGGAACCCTTGTTCCGCGATGTTCCATAATCCGATCTTATATTCGAGAAGAAGAATCTCTTTCTTCATTTTTTCCATTTTGAAGAACTTGAGGAGACCACAATTTCTCAATGCAGCCCGTGTTCAGGGACTTCACAAAGCGGCCACATCATCAAGTTCATGCTCTCTTTCTTTCCACTCGATCATGATTGTTGCCAAAGTTACCTGCAATCATCAACAACCAAAGATCATTAATCATGTTTTCGACAATTTAAAAACTTTGAAAAATATTGTTTTCTTTATCTATGAGGCCAATTTCCCTTTCATATGCACAGCAGTGCACCCACGCAGCCCCACAATAGCCACCAGGACGCTTTGAAATTAAGATGCCCACCATTCACGATTTGAGGAAGTGTGGGCAAATTTTGGGCAATTTTTATTGCATTTTTGGGCAGCATCCTATCCACCACGACATTAGTATGTTGGCATCCCTTTCATCGGCTTGTAGGGGCACCTTAAAAAACAGGCAACACTTCCCCACTAAATCTAGAGGTCGTCGAGCCTTTGTGGGCGCTTGAGACAACTCAGGGCATCGTTTTTTTTTCACCCAATCATTGCCTAAAAATGAAATTTGAACCTTACAAATGAAAGAAGGGAAGAAGAGCACTAACCTGATCCAAATGGCGAGGAAAATGGTTGATTGTAGCTCCGGCACCGAACAATGCAATATTCACCTCCAAAGCACAAATTCTCCACTGCTACAAATCTTTGCACAAATGAAATGGTAATTGACATTTTTCCTATATTATTATTTATAAAATTTCATTTTTGCTTAAGGTATAGTTATTTTTGGGTTTTAAAAATATTTTGGAGGCCTTATTAATCCCCTGGAATGCAGTTTTGATATTATTGGCAGGTTTCAAAGCAGTTTTGTTCGTTTTTTTTGTCTTGTCACATTCATGAGCATAGTCTTAGTTCGTTCTCAAGCTCAAAAACATAAGAATGCATCGGGTAAACTTTTATCTCTTTTTCGGACCCACATGGATACACAAAAAATGAACCCCTTGGAGTCATCTTTAAGCTCTTTTCAGACTCTCTAAACGTGAAAAGATTGCCGAGTGATCTTGCTTCCTTTCTCACTCATTAAAAAGTTTGAAAGGGTGTCTTTCGAGTGATAATTTATCTCTTTTTCAGCCTCGCAAGACTAACATTATGAAAAAGAACAACACTAGAGTCTTCTTTAAGTCATTTTCAGACTCTCTAAAAATGAAAAACCACCGAGTTTACCTTCTTTGGACTCGTTAAACAATCATACCTTGAAGGGCCCACATGGGACCAAACCCTTACTTCTTCCAGTTCGTTAAAAAGGAAGAGGGACTTACCAAAGGTGAGTCATATCAAGCATGTGTTACCCTCCTCGAGCTCATTTAAATCAAAAAGAGGTACTCGTCTATCTGGATGGGGGGGAAATTAAAGGAAGCAAGTCAAGCAGTTTTTGAGAACATTACCAATAATTATTACAGTCACCCTTGAACACGACACTTCTTATTTACATTCATTTTAATCCATTGAACCTCTACATTGAACCAATCCTCTGAGTTTTCTTACTCCTTGGGGTCACCCGACGAAAGTCACCGTATCCACTGCGTCATCAAGTTTTGGTCCATGTCAAGTTTATGTTGTCGTTCCTCAGTGTTCAAGGGAAGTATCTACTTCAAGAGTCAACCATCACAAATCCTTGTTTCAATACTCATGTCAGTCCATGTTCTTTTGATCCACCAATTACATCTCTGTGTCTGTTTCGTGTCATTGATGGGGGATACATCAAAGCCCTCCTTCGATGAGCTTGTTCCTATCGGCTTCAACACATTGTCTGGGAACTAGACTTAGAAACCAGTTAGTGCTTTGGGACCTGCATGCCTCAATGGCAGGCCTCCTCGTATCCGACAATAGGTTTACATCATTGACCTCTAATCGGATGATTCCACGGATGTTCGACTTCAGCTCATCTATTCACATTCATTGGAATGTACTAGAGTACCTTGGGAATCATTGACATCAATGGTGATCTCCCTCGCGCTTGTTAACAGTTCACCTCATTGACCGGTAATCAAGTGGTTTCTGCCATGTTTGACATCATGACATCTATTTGCATGGTTATATTTGTACTACATCGGGATCGGTAAGAAGACCCTGGGTTGAGTCGTCACTCTTATACAAACTTTACCCAGGTTGCGACAGAGTTTCTTCTGAACATTGACACCTATATTGTTACATAGTTCCACTTTGTATTGGTCGTGGCTATGTCTTGACATCTCGTAGATCCACTGTGTATTCTTCGTGGCTACGTTCAGTTCAAGTCACGGGAGTATAGATCCACATTGTATCTTTAGTGGCTATATCTTTTTGTCAATATGATTATGGATCCGCAATGTATTTTATGGCAGCCACACCTTGATAGTCTTTATCACTCAATCATAGGTATGCCTGCCTTGGGTTTGAAACATGTCTTAATATTTGTTTGATGGTTGTGTGCAGCTTCTATCAGGTTCTTTGAGTCTGTACCATTTCTTAAAGAGGTCTACAAAGTACTTCAGTCATCAGTTCCCATCTTCTAACTTCGCACTTTGGGGGGCAATATGTTACACATCAAAATTATTCATTACGATGATGGCCTAGTGTCATCATTACCAATGTCGCAAGTGTCACATTTTGGCCGCAAGTGTTGCAAAAAGAATACTATCGTCTTTCCTATAATGACATCATAAGGACACTTATAACACCTCAAAAGACTGGTTTTGAAGAGGAGAAATGATTTATCAAAGAGTACAAGTCTTTTTCCACTGAGAAACCCACTCAAATATCATTTTTGGAAGGCAACGCTCCCCTATACACTATCAAGGAGTGTTGGCGCTCTGTTCCCTCTTTTGGGGGAGCGTTATAATGCTCTGTGCCCCATTAAGAGGGAGCGCTGCCCTTTCTGAGAAAATTTTGGTTTGTTGAGAGAAATCAAGGAAGAATCCCCTCAACCTCTAAAGGTAGTTGGATTCAAATCTGAGGTCAAACCATGATCCTAGGGAAGATCCACAACTGAAGGAGAATAATCCTCAACTTATCCCAAAGATCTCTCAAGTGGTTAGGCCTCTCCAAGCCTATATAAGGAGGCCTTCCCATGGTGAAAGGGGGATGGAGACATTGTAAAGCATCTAACTTATGATCTCATAAGGGAGATATCATTGAAGAATCAACATTCTGTGTGTGGATTATTTGAGCAAGGGTCTGGACAAAGAGAGCTTGGTGAAACTATTGCACGTACATCTATGACTGTAAGCATTTCACTTTGTTTTCATCAATATAAACCTATGCTTGGCCTGTTTCCTTTAAAGTTTGTGTACGTTTCATAAACTTGTTTCTTTTATAGATCCATTGTGAAGCTAATCATTGGTAGAATAGGAAGTATGTCTCGTTGTTGCTGCTCATTATATTACAGTACCTTCTGAAGGACTTGGAGATTAAGATGAGCCTGGATAGAGCAAGGAAAAATGTCAGTAAAAAGGTATTTAATTTTCTTCCTTCTTCTTCTCTGATAGTTTAGCTTCATGAAAAGGAAAGTCAGTGTCCATAATAGCACTTTTTTGTCTTGGCCTTGAGTCTGGAGTCCAAGAGATAATCCACTTGTCCGCAAGGGGATTTCTCTATAACAGATATAAATAGTATTCCATCTGCATCTTCCATAACTGGTAGTTTTGGCCGTTAAATTTCTCGACCTTAAACTTTCCATATTCCACCATTGCTCCCACTCGAACCAGGAACCCTCTTTTCCTGCAAGTTACCTTTCGCTCTGATACTGGTTGTTAGAAAAAGAGGATCACAGAGAAATAAAATAAAATAAATGTGGAAATAAAACACAAAAGATACACAATACAATAGAGACACATATACATGTGGTTCACCCAGTGTGGGCTACGTCCACAAGAGAAATTTCCAGGTCCTTCCTTTATTATTATCTAGCAAATGAAGGGATACAACCTACAACAAACCCGTTATAACTTCCTCTTCTTTCTCTCATAGTTTCCTCTCTCAGAATATAATATTCGCTATAATACATAGTTGCAATACATTTCCCTCATAAAAGAGGGTTTCCTTCTAGGGAAAAAAAACCTAACATAACTTCTACTGTTAGATCTGGGACCTTATAATGAACGGTCCAAAGTTACAATGAAATTACAATATACATTTACAAGGCAATTTTTCCTTCAGGATGGATGAGTGTAAATTTTTCCTTCGGGTAACCTCCCCTGCACTCCCCCGCGTGGATGAGTGTACATTCTTCTATGGTGTAAAGTCTTCATGGGGTATAAAAATGGCTGAAAACAAGGACCTCTAAATCAGGAAGATAATCAGGCTCCACAACAAACAATATATAGAAGGCTCCCCATAAGTTGTCGATACAAGGTGTTGTCCACCAATGGTGTATCCATGCCATCCTCAAGATGTACCCAAGACAAAATAGGTGTGGCTACCAAATTACAGTCAGTCATGTGGAATCTAACCAAGATATCCTTGGCATACTTATTTTGAGATAGCTTGATGCCTGAAGCATCCTCACTGATCTCAAGACCAAGGAGAAAGTGTAGTTTATCCATGTCCAACATAAAAAATCTATCATGCATAATGTATTTGACCAGAAATTGTTAAGGATGAACTTCGTGTGATCAAGAGGTCATCAACATATAGAAATAAGATCAACAAGGACTCTAAGGTTCTCAACATGTATACATTTGGATCTTATTTACATATGATAAAATGTTGAGAAATAAAATAAGCATCCATCTTTGCATACCATACTCTGGGCACTTTCTTGAGTCCATAAAGTGGATTTTTCGATCGGAATACTAAGGATGAGTTCTATATGAACCCCTGAGGCTACTCCATGTAAATATCCTCTAAGATAACCTTGCAAAGAAAGGAATTCTTCTTTTCCATCCGATGAACTTCCCACCCTTTGGCTACTAAAATGGAAAGAGTCAACTGGATGGAGTCCATCTTTTCTACTGGAGCAAAGGTATCATCATAGTCTATCTCGTGGATATGTTGAAAACCTTTAACAACCAATTTCCTTGTACCTTCTCACCTGGCCATACGCTTCCTTCTTGGTCCTATAGACCCATATGCATCTGACAAGCTTCTTGTTTGAAGGAAGCAGAACCAGATCCCAAGTCTATTTTTCGAGGAGAGAGTTGTACTCCTCCTTCATAATGGCCTCCCAAAAGGGATTCCCTACAACCTTTGCATAGGTATATGGGTCTGAATATAGAACCATGTAGAAATGCATTGGCATCATTGGTTTGGCATCATTGGTTCAATAGTTGTGAGTGCAAGAGGAGGATCCTCAAACTGGGACCTTGTCCTCCTCTGATATGTTGGATCCCCCACAAGGTCACCTACTTTCGGTAGGGTGGTACGTGCCTGCTTTGGTATTTTATATGGCTCATCATTTGCATGATCATCATCGACATGCTCATGATATTTTGAACTAGATTTAGAGCTCAGATATGAACCATGATATGAATGAGTAGACTCATCATCTATGATGTTTGGTGTAGGTGGAAGTGTAGAGGTCTCTGCATGTGTCTCCAATGGTGCATGCAAGGGAATTTCCTTAAACTGGAAACTTCACTCAATAATGAGCTTGTTCGTTGAGGTATAAATAAACTAATAACCCTTCACACCATCAATATATCCCACAAATATGCATGAGGTACCTTGTGGATCTAATACTTTCCTCTTTTCATAAGGTACATGGGCCCATGCGCATAATCCAAATATTCATAAGTAGGTGACTTTCTGTTTGTTGCCACTCCATGCCTCAACGAGAGTCTTATCCTTGATATATATGTGAGGAGATATCTTTTGAATGTAGTTAGCACAGTTAAGTGCCTCATCCTAAAACTTGGAAGGTAGATACCTTGCATGCAACATGCAAGTGGCTATCTCTTTGAGGGATTTGTTCTTCCTCTTTGCTACTCCATTATGCTATGAAATGTAAGGTACCATATGCTGCAACTACATACCAACCTATGAAAAAATAGGTTGGACATATTGGTTCACATATTCCCACCCCATTGTCTATGTGGAGGATTTTGATCTTCCTCCTAGATTGAGTCTCTGCATGAGCTTTGAAGTCTTCAATATGCTAAAAAAATTTAGACTTTTGCCTAAGAAAATACACCCAAGTGTATCATGAGAAATCATTAATAAATGTAAGCATGTACCTCTCCTTATTGATGGACAGATGCAGAAAGGGTCCCATGAGATCACTATGGATGAGTTCTAAGGAAGACGAGGCCATCCAAGCCTTCACTTTCTCAAACTTATCTTAAGGATTTTTTCCAAGAACGCGTCCTTGAAAAAATCCTTTGGAAAAGTGTATGTTGGGAAAGCCTTTGGCCATTCCCTATTGGCTAAGTTGCTACATGCATTTAAATTTTATATGACCAAATCTATCATGCCATAATATACTATCATTATCAACATGTGTTAGTAGCAAATCGAAATCAGATTTAGCAACAAACTTACTGGATGTATACAAATGAGACTAGTGATTTACCTCACCAACAAAAATATTTGAGTTATCATGCATGCCATATATGGTTACAGAATTAGGTGTGAATTCCACCACTTTTCCTGTGCCAAAATGCATTATTTGATAAACATAGAGTAGATTCATGGAGAGTTTTGAAACATGCAAGACATTCTAAAAATTTTTGTGTTGGAGTTCTACTCTCCCTTGTCCAATGATCTAGATTGTGGTATCATCTCCCATTTGGATGGGAGGACCCATGCATGTAGTAATAGGAGATAACAAAAAAATTCCAAGGATTCCATTCGATGGGATGCACCTAAATCCATGATCCATGCATCAAGAGAGGAATGAATAGCAACTAAAGCATGAGAATTGTCTCTTTTGTCGGGCAACTAGTCTCCCGACCTCTTCTTGGAATTCTCGGGAATGCAGTCCCCGAGATTGTTTCGTTGAAGTGTCTTCGCCGTGAGATCTATTTTCTTTTTCATGCATGTTGATTCTATATGATAGTCATGGTTACAATAACCGCCTTTTGACTTTCCTTTCTTTCCCTTTCCACCTTTGAAATTAGAGGAATCATCAAGGGGTTTGGAATTTCCTTCCTTCTTGTGTTCATAATGCACCTTTCCCTTTCCTTACTACTTGGTCTTTCGAATGAATGTGTTGGCGCTCTCATGCACAACAAGTGCATGCACATTGGGTCCCTTGATTGTCTCCATTTTGATGAGCTTATCTTTCTCATGCATTAGGGACTCAATAAATTGATCCAATATCAAGATTTTCCATGTTTCTCCTAAAGTGAATCTCATCGTATGGAACATTGATATAAACACAACATACTTCGATCCAAGTTTTGAAAAAATAGAAAGGATCAACTGATTATGTTGAGTTGATTTTTCAATACCACGTCCCTTTAGATGAAGAAGAAGAGAATTGAACTCCGTAAAGAAGTTTTGGATGTTATCAAAATTTATCGAATCCAAGGAATTCGACTCTACCTCGAGCATGCAGCCTTTGATTTCAGCCTATTTTCCAAAGAGATTCTCCAACTTCATCCAAATCTCATCTGGAGTGGTACAAGCTTCAATGTGAAATAGTATCTCGGGGGATATAGACATGCAGATAAGATCGTAGGTCTCATCCATACGGTTGAGATACCTATTTTTATTAATAGTTGATGTTGGCTCCACCTCTGTAGCCATTGTAATCTAGTACAAGCCGCTACATCTAAGTTGATTTAGAATTTTTAGCTTCCACTTGAAATAGTTATGTGGTGTGAGAAGAATTGTCGATGAGTACTCTATTCTTTCTGACTGTGTCTTCCTTCTGAAATTGCAAATAAAATGCTTATGCACTTTCTCCTAGCAACAAAGCTTTGATACCATGTGAAGTTTCGTGGAAACTTGTCACAAATAATCTAGTTAGTAGAAAAATCACATAAAACTTGCAAGAGAGAAAAGAGAAAGAGAAACAGGCTTGAGAGAAAGAATGAATTGTATTAACTGAAAGAGTAAAATGAATAATATGCATGATAGACTCTAAATGATATGATCTAGACACTCATTAACAAAAATTGAAGTAATATTCCATCTAGTCCTAGTTAACTAATCCATGCAATCATCAGTTAACTGAGTCACATGAGTCACATGTGTGGAGGTGAGATAAACACATGTAATCACAAAATATGTGACCTCTTGGCCACATGCATGAAATATGCACCCT
>ML784165.1:25398-116957 GCA_009831015.1 Picea engelmannii
AGAAAGTGGTAGAAAATATGATGGTAATTATGATGAAGGTAAACTAAGCGGGAAGATGGAAAAGTTGAGTATGGAAATTCTTTCATTCATAAAGTGAAACTATTGATTCTTACCTGAAATTTCCTTTCTATCCTTGTTGTCCTGTTTGTCACAGATTTTTTTCTCGTTAAGTTATTTGAATTGTCCAATGTATGTGGTTTGAGCATCTGGTATCAATGTTCATGATCTAAGGCCATCTTAGGTCACTTGAACCCATACATCTTATTCCCTACTTGTAGTATAAATTGTTTCTAGTTCCGATTTATATGGACTTTTCGAATGCTTCCTTGGATCCCAATTATTCCACATACTTCGATAATTGCATTATGCAAAAAGGTTCCCATAGTAGTGGAAGCATACGCATATAAAAGGTATCCCCTCATAGTCCATATTGAGACGAAAAAGATAAACTCCCCTTCTAATATCCATCAACTCTATCGGACCTTTTCTCACCTTCAACCCTACCAAGATTCTATCCATGCCATAATATCGAGTCTCTTGAAAGTATAAGTCTACTTCATAAATGCCATAATATCGAGTCTCTTGAAAGTATAAGTCTACTTCATAAAAATTACTTAGAGTGTTATCATTTTTTCCGAGCACCTCCTTGGACCGCAAAATAAACGATAGTACTTGAATACAAACCCATACCATTATAATGTCCACACTAGTCGACCAAACATCAAACTTTGTATGTCATTTCTCTGTTCACTAATTTTCCAACAAAGAAAAGATCACCTTCACACTCCTTAAAGTTATCCCCCATGTCAAACATTGGTGGGAAACTTATTGGGAGAAGAGTTCCACAGAGGAGTCTAAATTATATGGGGTTGATCCCACTTGGAATTTTTTTGTGGATGCGGTAAAGGAACAATATTAACCTATTGGCAACTATGAGGACCAATACATGAGATGGACCACACTCCAGAAAGAGAGGGGCCAAGTAGTTCTAGAGTTCACCAATACCTTCCATACCTTGCGCACCAAGCTAGGTATCAAAGACTCTGAATGACATTTGGTTCTGAAATACCGTGGGGCTCTACATAGATACATCCAAACCGAAATGGATTTTCAAAATTAGATCTCATTTTCAAAATATTGATCACACTACGAACCTTCCTAGCCCCTTAATTCAACAAAAGTATGGTGATCTTGGAAAGCTTCTCTTAATGCCTTTCGAGCATAGAAACAAAATTCCAAAGAATCACAACTAATCACTTAGCCTCTTAAGCTCTCATAGACCAATTAGGTCTTAGTGGACGTTAATCTTAGGGAGACACCAAATTGATGTATTTATTGATAAGTAATTATAGATACATGATAATGGAGTTTTTTTTTAATAGTTAGTTGTAATGTTTAAAGAATTTTTGGATCAAAACTTTGTGTGGAGTTTTTTGAAATTGATTTAGAAATTAATTAAATATAATTATAGTTTTTATAATTAAAATTGACTATGTCAATTTAATAATTTCTTATAGATTGTATTTATTATTGATCAGGATGATGATAAATGATTATTTGACTATTTGACATAAAGAATGTAAGGGATTACTTGCATTTTTCTATAATTTTGTTTTTTGCTAGAAAAGCATTACTAGAAGCTTTCCAAGATTACCATAGTTTTGTAGTTTTGGTGAGTTAAAAGGTTAGGAAGGTCTGTAGTGTGAAAAATATTTAGAAATTGAGATCTAAGCTAGGGGTATAGGGTGGATAATATAAGAGAAATTGTTTTTCATTTTCAACCATTTCAGTGTCACAAAGGTGACACTCTTTCATCCGAGGGTGTTTTAGGAATTGACCTACTTTCTCTATGGAGCTCATGAGAATTTGTTCTTATTTTAGCAATGTTTATTTTTTTTCCTTACATCTCTCAAAACAGATAGATATTTTTAATCTTCTAGATTAGGGTTCATTACCTCCTTATAATACCTTAATTTTTTTTTTCCTCAATTCTTTATCACACCAAATGTCCTCCTTGAATTTTGACTTGAAAATAATTTTAATAGTATCTTTATTCTACAAAATGATCACTTAAGTTATTCTCTAACTGCTTAACCAAATCTCAACATCTTTAAGTCATGCCCTATTTTAAGTAGAAGGTAGTTTTAGTTAAAGTTTGAAGAAATCTTAAGAACCCTTTTGTAAAAGCATCATCAAGATTTAATTTGGAAGATGACTCAAATTTCAAGGAGGGTGCAACATTAATTTTGAAACCATTGTAATTAATTAAAAATCCGATGAGATCAAAAAGCTAAAACCTGTGTATACACAATAAGGTTGTAAAAGCTTTTTTAAATGACTATATGATTGTACAAATTTTGAGCATCATATCTGCATTTGTAAATGTACATTTATTATGATATATTTGTGATAGGAATGCACTTAATGAGATGTGAAAGCATTAGAATGATCTATAGAAGAAGGTGTGCATAGAGCCAATGCAATGTGTGCAAGCTCAAGGACTGCGAAGAAGGACCTTTAAAGAGTCCAAAGCTCAAGAGAGTTAGCCCAACGAGTGCACATGCCAATAGATTACCAATAAATCTAAGGGCCAAAGTTCACTTCATGGAATTGAGAAATCTCAGAAGAGATAGTTGTAGAATTTCAAAAGGTGAAGTCGAAGGATCACTGAAATCCTTTGGCAAGGAACGGACGGGTGAGAGCCGTGTGCATTGAGCCCGAATTAATCCATATCGTTGATCGGAGTCGGCCTTTTAGACTAGTGAGTATTAGTTGGAGGGTTTATACTTTGAACTCTCCACGACCATTGATGTGAGAGTCTCGATTTTGAATAATTTCCAACCGTTGATCGGGTTAGGCCGTCCGAGGAGAAGAGGAGAGTGCAGGGCAAAGGAGTTTTGAATTCCCGAGGGTCGTTGATCTGGGAGATCCGGATAAACGCCAACCATAGATCTGGGAAAGGACTGGACGGTCAAGATCAGTCGTTGGGACCTCGAAACCACGTCATTCGTCGATGTATGAGAGCGGGACAGAAGCCACCGGAGGACAAAACCAGTGGGTTTCGTAAGTGGTAAGCGCATTGGAGAAGAGTGCGTTTGGAAAACGGTCAAATTGTGCCTGGGCCAATGAGGAGAAGTCGTGTCACTGCAATGGTTTAAGCTTGGTGGTGTCACTGCAATGGTTTAAGCTTGGTTTCGCCATAAACTGACTTAATACACTCAAAAAATATGCAATATCAGGTCTAGTTATGGTGAGATAATTCAAACTACCCACCATTTATCTATACGCAGTGCTATTCATCTCCTTCGAACCATCATCACAAGAAAGTTTTACATTCTTTTGCATGGGAACAGTAGAAGACTTACACTGATCCATTTTAAATCTCTTATAGATAGATATTTATAGATTGTTATAGATATTTACAAATTCAACAGGAAGTGTTTTAATTTATCAAACCAACAATAATGAATGCACTTGGAAAATTTGAAAGGATTTGAGTTCCACCTTTTACCACGACTGAGGAGAGTGCACGCCTGTTTGCAGAAAATGTGAGATGACCAAAAGTTGATTAAAACATCTATCCACTCATTAAAACACCAAAAAACCAATTAAAATGTCCATCCACTCATTAAAACGTCTATCCACTCATTAAAATCGCAACCACTCATTAAAATGTCCAACCACCCATTAAAATTCCGAGCGAGATATAAATTCACCCAAGAAGAAGTAAATTCACCTATGGGGGTGTAAATTCATCCCAGAAGATGTAATCATTGTCCAAATTTGCTCATCAATTATAAAAATTGACTAGGTGAGTGAGATTGCACAGTGTGGGGTAACTTTGAGCCTATAGGAAAGAGAAATTCACCCAACAACTTGAATTAAATAGAAATATAAACTCCTACAAAGGTGTAATGGATATTAGATGACAATCATCAATATGTGGGCTTGTAAATGCATCATACTATCGTAGAAATATAGTTTTTATATTCTCTATTAGACAAGGAAAACCATTAATGAACTAAATCCACAAGTTTATTTGCATATCCCTCACTTACATTCTCAATATTCATTGGTAGCCATTAAAACCAACACTAAAACATGATTCCACAAAGCCTAATCACAATGAAAAATAAAGATATTCAAGACACAATGGACACCATATTTACCCTAGAAACCCAAATGGGAAAACCAACTTCAAATGGGGATCAATTTATTTTAAAAATCTCTTGGTAAATGATTTCTTGGCTCTCTCTCCATCCTCCTCTCCTAGGACAAAAGACCCTTTGAGAATAAATAAGCATGAGGAAATAGGGAGAGATGAGGTAATTGGAATGCCAACATGTTGACCTTTCATTTACCATTCCTTATCCTTCTCTCCTATTTTATTTTTGTTTTTTTTTCATTTTAGTTTTCCTCTCATATTCATTTTTTTCTTATTCAACTTTACAATTGCATTGTTTTGCATAGCTTTCTTAACCTTCATTAGTTCAATTGGCTTGAATGTTTTAAGTCTTACCCATTAATTGGTTCAGATCCATTTCAAATCAATGGTAGGATATTTGCATCAAGTGGCCCTTAGAGAAAGTAGAATCATGAGAGATTGGGACAATTCCAATGAAAAAGAGGGGAGATGAGTCAATTTTTACGATGAAAAAAACGAGGATTCTATGAAGCATCATTTTCAATAAAAAGAGAAAAAGTTTAAATGAATCCAATGATGGTATAATTATACGTAGTTTATTTGAGTGGGGAATGAAGAATTCCTCCAATGGTTGGATTGAGTAAATATTGTAAGAGGAGATACAACTCCAATCTTAAAGAGAATTAGGTAGAGGTCATGGAGAACGAGGTATTCAAAAAAATAAAATGGTTGGAAGAAAATTAATTTCAACAATCTTGTAGAAGATGATGAATAATATGGAAGCCATGCAATTGGATCAATAAAGAATATTGCCAAGAGGCACACATGGTGAATATGAGAGTGATGAAGAAGATGTAGAGAGCATGGATTAACACCAATTGGAGATGCAGATGCCACAATTTCCTAAAATTACAAACACATAAAGCTTAATGAAGTGGATATAGGGAAATTAGAAATATTTTGATTGCAATGGAGTTGAATACCTGAATAAATTTAAGACTACATGCAGAATAGTGAGAAGTTATGCATGTTCATGGTGGAAGTTGTTGAAGATGGATAGAAGATGCAGAGGAAAATATAAGATCTGACATTGGGAAAAGATGTTCATTGAGTTAGGAGATAAGTTTGCAAATTTGAGTATAATTTGAAGATACATAGAAGGTTATATAAAAGTTAAAGAAGAATGATATATCCGTAAAGAATTATTTTGAAGAATTTTGTAGTTTTATACGAGATAGTGAGGAAAAGATTATCTATTTGTGGACGGATTGAAGTTGTCCATTAAAAGTAAGACAACTACAAATAAAATGTGGTGAGTAAGAGGTTTATCATTTGGCCCTAAGAATTGAGAAGGTGTGGATGAAGAGAAAGCATAAAGAGTGAGTAGTGAGAGGAGTAAGAAAAATAAATTCTCATAATTTGCTGCAAAGATTATTGATTGTGAAAGTGGGGTGCATGTTGAAAAATTATGAGGATAATGAGAATTATGAGAATAATGTTGAAAAATTATGAGAATTGAGAAGGTGTAGATGAAAAGAAATCATAAAGAGTGAGTAGTGAGTAGTGAGAGGAGTAAGAAAAATAAATTCTCATAATTCGTTGCAAAGATTATTGATTGTGAAAGTGGGGTGCATGTTGAAAAATTAAAAACATATTATTAGTAAAAGACTATAAATAAAATATTTAGGTAAATGAGTCTTGCAATGAACTCAAGAAATAATAAAGAGTATAAGTCTACTCAAGAGAGTGTATGTTCAAACAAGATATATTGAAGCAACAATGTGTGATGTTGTAAAAATAATAAATTTTGTAGAGATGAGTGGTATTGTAGTATAATATTTGCAAATTATATATGTTGCAATAGTGAGTGGTGTTGCAACAAAAGGAGTTATTGTAGAATAGAGTGGTCGTGCAAGGAGATGACGTTATTGTAGACATAATAATGAAAGTGATGAAAATAGGAATGTTTGATTCCCATAATGTTTTATGTCATGAATTTGTTGCATGTGAAGTGGAATGTGCAACAAAAGAAAATAATGTCTAGAGAAAACCAAATAAATGTCTGGTAAGAAGAAATTCTAAACAAGAGTGGAGATGAAGTAGAGCACCATCGAGTTGATGATGATTGTGGCAGAGGAGTTGTTGCAATAAAGAAAAGAAAAAGAGGAGTTTCTTCAATAGAAAGCATTCTTGGAGTTCTTGGAGTTTATCAAATATACCTAGATCCATACATTTGAAACACAAATTTCCACTTATCTTACTTTTCTTAGAGCACAAAGCTTTCAAATCTTAAAAAATTTCATTGTTCTTACCTCTATAAGAGCATAAAGCATTCGGATCATACCTCTTTTTTTCAGATCTACCTCCTTTCTTAGCACAGAGCTTTGCAAGTTAAGCAACAGATCTCTATGCACAGTGCATTCCTTATTTTCCTTAGTTCCCAACAATCACAGTTTCAAGTCCCATCAATGGAAGCATTTGTTGGCACAGGGGAAAACCTAGGTTTCAACGTTTCTACAACGCACTAACATAACCCTAACTACCGATCCTTTCGGAAACACCTGCGAAGAAGATGAAGTCTCACCCAAGGTAGAGACAGGGGTGGTTGCAGGACTTAGATGTCTGCAACCTAGACGGGGAACATATCTGTGATTATAACACCTTAATAGAGCACTTAGCAGTCATTATTCATCAATATTTAACCTTAGTTCACAACGCAGATAAATCCTAATTACAGAGCAATGTAGTATTCACTCAGATATAATATATTCAAGCACTAAGCATATCAACATAGATTAGATCTATCATCTTATTCACATCATTAGGAACTAATATATCATATCATGTCTATCTAAGCATACATTACTACTCTAACCATTAACCATATGAACAATAAAACAATCACAATGCACAAAGAAACCATAACATAGGATATACGTGGTTCGCCCCTAGCCCGGGGCTACATCCACCAACTCTTCTTCTCTTTATTATCTTCAGTCAATCATCTACATGCACAGAGCCACAAGATCCTACTTCTTATAGGAAAGGAGATATGCACGCACTCAACTAGATCCTCCTTCTTCGAGCTAGGTTACAACACAAAGCCTTCTTATTGTCTATACACAAGCTTCTTACAATCACTTGCACTTAGCTATGCAAGTTCTTAACACATAACATGCACAAAGCGTTCACAACTATTCACCTATATATCTATTTATACATTACAAAATGGGCCTAAACATGGGTAAACCTATGGGCCAACATCCCCATACCTGTTACATAATCCCAAAACCCAAAAATCCCTAAAAGGGGATGAGATTCTTTGATCTATGCTTTGACTTGAGCTTTGCCTTTGACAGCCTATCAAAGTCCCAAAATAGGTCAAACCTAACCAAGGATCCCAAAAACTTGGTCAAGGTCCAACAACATCTCTAACTTTAATTGTGAGCATCTTTTTAAATGAAACAGCTAACATATTGGTTAAAAGGTGGTTGAAAAATTAAACATGGTTGTCAAAATAAATACAATACTTTGAAATACATTAGAGCTTATAAATTTAATTTTTCCTCAACTCTAACAAGTTGGGGGATTTTTAGATTTTTAATTGAATTTCATTCTCTTGAATGAATAGAATGGATTCTTATAAAATTATTTCAAAACAATTCCCAAAAATAATACATTCTTATTTTGGATAATACATTTTCATGAATTTTAATATTTTTTCTACAATCAAAGTTTTTTGGATCTTACCTATTCCTCCAAATGCTAGGCGAATCCTTTCACTATTAACTTTCTTGGTATCCTTGCTATGAGTACCATCGGATTTATTGACGATTTGTGTCTAGTCCATATTCAAAGTAATCTTCTTATAGATTTTCATTGAGAGTGGGATTCAATGAAGAAAAATGTATATGTTCCTTAGGAATGAGTGATCCATTATCTCAAATGCAGGGGGACATGTTCAATGTTCATGCTTCGAACACTCCAAAGGTTAAATCCTAGAGGGTATTTTTAGGATTTTCTTTTTAGAGGTGTTGAAAGTAAGGGTCGCTTCATGTGGAAGAGTCCCATGACCTCCCCTTCATGACCTTGTTCTTCTTTTATTTTAACAAGCTGCAAAAGTTTCCTTGGGGGTTTGGCTCTCTACTCAGACCTAGTGTCTTTCCCCTACTATTGAGATATTAACTAAGCCCTTATTTATCTAAGGGAATACAAACAATATATGGATTATATATTTGTAAATATAGCATCTAAAAGTAATTCTTTCATAAAGTAATTCTTAATTATTTTTTGATATTTCACATTTCAACAAGATTTTGTTAGAAATCCCCTTACTCAGATCAATGTAAGATTCCAAAAAACTCATTAAAATTCCCAAAAACTGAAAAAAAACATCCAACCACACATTAAAACAGACAACAACTGACTAAAACTTCCAACCATTCATTAAAATGCCCATTAATTAATTAAAACATCCAACCACTCATTAAAATGACTAGAGAGATAAATTCACACAAGAAAGAGTAAATTTTCCCAGGGGGATGTAAATTCATCCAAGGATATGTAATCACAGCTTGAACTTCCATAGTAATGAAAAAAATCGACCATATTAGTGAAACTGCGTAATCTGGGGGAATTTTGAGCATGTAAGAAAGATAAATTTACCCAATAGCCTTAACTAAACCAAAATAGAAACTTTAACAGAGGTGCAATGGATTTGAGATAAAAACCCTTGATATTTGGGCCTATAAATGCATCCTATGGTGGTAGAAATAGGGCTATTATTATTTTTTTTAGAAAAGGAAAACCATTAATGAATTAAATTCACAAGTTTATTCACATATCCCTCTCACTTACATTCTCGCTATTCATTGGAAGCCATTAAAATCCAAACTAAAACATGATTCCACAAATCACAATCACAATGAAAAATCAAAGCAATTCACGACACAGTTGACACCATATTTACCCTAGAAATGCAAATGGGAAAACCAGATTCGAATGGGGCTCATTCTATTTCAACAATCTCTAGTTACAATGCTTTCTTGGCTCTCTTTCCATCCTCCTCTCGTTGGCCAAAACATCCTTTGAGAATGATTAAGCACGATGAAATAGGGAGAGTTAGGGTGATTTGAAGGCCAACAAGATAGCCTTTCATTTCTCATTCATTAGCCTTCTCTCCAATTTTGTTTTATTTTATTTTCATTGTTTTCCTCCCACATTCATTTTTGTCTTATTTAACTTTGAAATTACATTTATTTACATATCTTTCTTAACCTTCATTAATTGATCAATTGGATTGGAGGTATTAAGTATTACCCATTAATTGGTTTGGATCTACTTCATATCACACCTCCCCATTGAGAGGATTTTTGGTCTTTAAAATTTCAAGAGAACTAATCTAGATCAATGTGCCTTATATTTGCTTCTCTAGTACAAGGCTCTGAATCTGGCTCCTGCCAAAAAAAATTGAATCTGCCTGTAGCTCTTGATCATGGATCTATTCCTACTAGCTCTATTCCATGCCTATGGCTCTACTTCATGGCTTTGGCTACTGGATCTATTCATTGGCTATGGATCTCGCCCCGGTTGTTGGCTCACTTTGTCCCACAATGTATAACTTTTCTCATTGACTCTTAGCTTTGAGAAATATCCAATTCTAAACCCTAGACTCAACACTCATTCCCATATCTTTCTATATCTTTGAGATGGTCCATCTGAGCAGGCATGAAGGAAATTAAAATGTTGGTCTTCTTGTTCATTATGATCCCAAAATGCCACCATCACATAACAACTCCTCAAGAGAAAGTTTGGATTCCTTCTCTTGATAGGATTAGTTGTTTTTCATAATGGAAACAACTCTCTAGTGCTTTCACATGCTTGCAAGCACATCATGGAGTTCTCAAGAACTCCTTCAAAATGTCATTAACCTCTAAGAACCAATATTTGGCACATCTTTAAGACTAGATTCTTTTGATGCAAGATCAAAAGAAATTGTTGAAAAATTAATGCCTTGATGACATTTATGAAAAATAAATGAGATTAAAACAATAATTGTTAGATAAATTAAACATATTTCAATACAAATTAACACTGTAAAACATTAATATATATATGATACGTAGAATAATTGCTTACCTTGACGATTTCTATTATATTCCAACTTCCATAGGTGATGTGTCATTGTTTGTGGGTTTATTCCAGTTTCTTCTTGAACTTCTTGAACGACGAGATTTCATCCTATTGCCACATACTAGACATCCAAATTTACCCTTGGTTTGTAGACCTACAACATATGGATTAATGTTAGTATCAATTATATACCAAGGAATTTGTTTTTAAAATGCATGATATTTTCAGAAAGATATATACTATTAACGTGTAGTAGTACATTACATACCACAAAAATGTGTTAGCCCTGACACATAATGAATTGTCCATGTAAGTGTTCCATGGAATTGAATTTTCTTCTGCCCTATTGGTTTAGATATGTCGCACATAGTGATGTCAACCCATAACTTTAGTAGGTCATTGATAAGAGGCTCAATATATACATTCATATATTTAACTTGGTACTTACCTAATTGATTGAAAATGAAAATCATTACTACTTTGTAGATATGTATATATATAAGAAATTATGCGCTGAACAAGACAAATGAAATGTTGTGTTCAAAAAATGATTGTAAATAAATACCTAGAACAATCATTGCCAACATTGTGTGCTCCCTCTTTATTAACATCCAAGGAGAAAGGTTATTGTTTATAACAAAAATAGGCCACACTGATTAAATAGACCCGAGCTCACCAAATGGATTGGAATTGTCAGCTGCCAATCAAAACCTAACATTACAAGGTTCTTCTTTAAAAAATGGCCATCTTTCTTCGATGTTCCTAAATGAAAAACCATATATAGGAATTCAAAGAACACCATCTTAAATTATGTTCTATGCATGGTAATATATAAATTATGCTATTATTTGGCACCCGAACAGTCATTGCAAACATGGAATTATAGGAGAATGATAAATAATCTTGCGAGGCACATGTTGTGTTACTTGATCGGTTTGATATCCACTAATTTGACATTCTGGGTATTTAGTTTCTGATGTATATTATCCATAATAAATAATATGATCATTAGGACTTGCATCAATAGCTTGGTACTCCATTCCAATATCTTTCATGATGGTAGATAATTGTTGGTATGTGTGAGGTAAAGTATTTGATGATGGTAGGATAAATTCACCTAACAATCTACAATGTGATATATAATTATTTGATGTAAAGAATATTAATATTAAATATTGCATCCTTATAATTTACACATTAATTAATAACACTAAGAATAGAGAAACAAAACAAAAATAGACCTTTTATGTATATGTGACGAATTATATTACATACCTTAGGATCTGAGTGAGACAAGTGTTTCAAAAACCATTCAATTACACCAATTTCACCAACAATAATATAGCAGAGAGAATTCATCGAGCCTTCGTAAAGGGGTTGTTATGACTTCTCAATCATAGGTACATCATGAATATCATCAAAATTTTCATCCATTGGAGTACAAGTGTCCTGGATCAATCTATTTATACCAGTATCAATGTCATATTCTTCCATAGGACTAACTTGATCTCCAATATTCAGTCTATATTCATCATTGTGTACAACACGATTTCTACTACTACTTGGCACATTCCCAAAATCTCACTTAGGATTCCCTTTCTTTATAATTAAAATCAATCAAATGATATTAGTGTATGTAATGAATATTGAAAGGATAGAAAGTCCTGAAAAGACAATCAATACAAAAACATATAATGAGTACTAACTTACCAAGGGATGATATTCATACCTCCCTTCCACGTGTCCAAAACATCTACAATTCCTTTCAATTTTTGTTATTAAAAGTCATCTTCTATTGAATCCCCTCGAATTATTGCAAGAAAAATAACATTTACCTTTGAAGAGTCCTATCATTTTCCTCTTGAGTGATTTTATATGGCATTGTAATTAATTGTTACAAAAAAATCCAATGAAGCAATATAAGTACAACACGATTTCTACTACTACTTGGCACATTCCCAAAATCTCACTTAGGATTCCCTTTCTTTATAATTAAAATCAATCAAATGATATTAGTGTATGTAATGAATATTGAAAGGATAGAAAGTCCTGAAAAGACAATCAATACAAAAACATATAATGAGTACTAACTTACCAAGGGATGATATTCATACCCCCCTTCCACGTGTCCAAAACATCTACAATTCCTTTCAATTTTTGTTATTAAAAGTCATCTTCTATTGAATCCCCTCGAATTATTGCAAGGGAAATAACATTTCCTATCAGCGTTTGATTCCAATTCTGAAAATAACCTTTGAAGAGTCATATCATTTTCCTCTTGAGTGATTTTATATGGCATTGTAATTAATTGTTACAAAAAAATCCAATGAAGCAATATAAGTACAATATATGAATATATTCTACCAATTTCACGCATGTAAATGCATTTTTATAGGCCAAAACACATAATACACATAATACAGAGGAAGAGGAGCTATGAACCCATGTGAGAGCAATGAAAGGAAAGGGAAACAATAGTGTGGGTTCGATTTTGTAAAAAAATTGGGAAACATCCTGGCAACATTTGTAAACATCCTTTTTAAAATGTTGGCATGCATCCTCCAATATTTTGCACCGGGTCAAAATCCAATATTATTGAAATTAGGGAAAGAAACAAAACTTGAGATATCACCCTAGTATACAGTATTTAGGGTTTACAACATATCCATAGTATTGTAAGTTGTAACTTGTAAATTTCCAACTACATGCATGGATTTTTGTTGGCAGGGTTGGTACAGGTGAATCCTCCTACGAACAAGTGGATTACCTCTTGGTATCTAGACTCCTAAGGTCAAGACAGAAAATATCATAACATGGACACTTACATCCATTTTAGATCTAAATAAACCAATACACGAAAATGAAGAAAAGGGATATATACCTTGTTGATGGCGTTTTTCCTTGCAAAGTACAAGTTGAGCTCCAATCCTGAGCTCCTCGATTGGTCCTGTAGAACAAACAAAGATACAATGGGATTCCTATTCTATTGAGATTATCTCAAATATAGATCTATCTACTGAAGACAAATTCATGTGGAACAAACATAAATTTAAAAAAAATAGGCCAAGCATTGATTATTAATGAGAACAAATGAAGAGTACTTACAGACCAAACTTGATGAAGTTGCTGCAACTTCTTCTAGTTCTCTTTGTCCAACCTATTTTCTCAAGTAATATAGATTGATTATGATTCAATGGTTCCTCACTTATGAAATCATGAGTTTGGTATAATTCTCAATCTCCATCTTTGTACTGTATGTTGCCTATGAGATCATCGATTTCATACCTCCAATCTTTTCATCTCAATACGACTTATAGGATAATAAGTTTGGTATCTCTATATATTGTTGTTCTTTTCACCATGAGAAGGCCTCCTTATGTAATCTTTTAGAGGCCCAATCACTTGAGATATATTTGGGATAATTTGATGATTCCTCTCCTTCAGTTGTGGATCTCCCCTAAGATCATGCCTTGAACTCATATTCGAATCCAACCAACTTCAGAGATTGAGGTGATTCTTCCCTGTTTTATCTCAACAAACCAAAAACTCACCCAGAAAAGGTAGATCTCCCCCAAAAGGGTACACAGAGTGTTCTAACACTCCCCCAAAGAAGCCTACTGAGCGTCGACTCTCCCTGATAATAGGTAGGGGAGCGCTACCCTCCAAAATCCATTTTTGAGTGGTTTTTCCAATGGAAGAGGGCTTGTACTCCTCGTCAAGTGATTTCTCTTCTTCAAAACCAGTCTTTGAGGTGTCTTAAGTGTCCCTATGATGTCGTTAGAGGCACGACATAGGAAATATGGCAGTATGATGTTTGTGACACTTGCGACACGTGTGGTCAAGATGCGACACTTGCGGACAAGATGAGACACTTACAACACTTGTAATGATGACACTTGTGACACTATTGAAGTGATTAATTATGATGTGTAACAGATTGCCCCCCAAAGTGAGAAGTTAGAAGATGATGATGACTAACGTACTTTGTAGATTTTTTCAAGCAAGGGTATGGATGCAAAGCGACTGGGAAAAGCTGCACACAACCATCAAACAAATATTATGACATGTTTCAAATCCAAGGCAGGCATACCTATTCTTGAGTGATAAATACTTTCTCAGGTATGGCCACCATAGAATACACTGCAGATCCATAATTATATTGACAAATATGTATATCCACTCAGGATACAATATGGATCTATACTCCTATGACCTGAACTGATCGTAGCCATGAAGAATACACAATGGATCTTTGAAATGACAAGACATATACACGACCAATACAAAGTGGATCTATGTAACAGTGTATGTGTCAATGTTGAAAGAAACTCCGTCTCAACCTAGGCAAAGTATGTATAAAAGTGATGACTCAACCCAGGGTATTCTTACCAATCCCGATGTAGTACAAATCTAACCACCATGTGAATACATGTCCTGATGTCGAACATGGCAGAAACTACTTGATTATTGGTCAATGAGGTAAACCATTAACAAGTGTGAGGGAGCTCACCATTGATGTCAATGATTGCCAAAGTACTCTAGTACATTCCAATGAATGTGAATGAATGAGCTGAAGCTGAACATTTGTGGAATCACCCAATCAAGGGTCAATGATGTAAACCCACTGTCGAACATGAGGAGGCATGCAGGTCCCAAGATACTAACTGGTTCCTAAGTCTACTTTGTGGATAATGTGGTGAAGTCGACAGGAATAGACTTGTCGAAGGAGTGCCTTGATGTATCCCCCATCAACGACAGGAAACATAAATAGAGATGTAATTAGTATATCAAATGAACATGGACTGACACGGGTATTTAAACAGGATATTTATGATGGTTGATTCTTGAGGCAGATACTTCCCTTGACCACTGAGGCATGATGACAAAAACTTGACATAGACCAAAACATGATGATGCCATTGACACTGTAACTTTTGTCGGGTGACCCAAAGGAGTAAGAAAACTCAGAGGATTGGTTCAATGCATAGGTTCAACAGATTGAAATGCGTGCAAAGATAAAATGTCGTGCTCAAGGGAAACTATAAGGGTTACTGGTAATGTTCTCAAAAACTGTTTGTCTTGCTTCCTTCAATTTTTTCCCCCATCCAAATAGATGAGTACCTCTTTTTGGTTTAACAAGCTCGAAGAGGGTAACACATGCTTGATATAACTCACCTTCGATAATTTCCTCTTCTTTTGTTTAATGAACTGGATGAAGTAAGGGTTTGATCTCATATGAGCCGTTCAATGTATGATTGTTGAATGAGTCTAGAGAAGGTAAACTCGGTGGTTTTTCATATTTAGAGAGTCTGAAAATGACTTAAAGATGACTCCAATGTTGTCCTTTTTCATAATGTTAGTCTTGCGAGGCCAAAAAAGAGATAAATTATCACTCGAAAGATGCGCTTTCAAACCTTTTAACTAGTGGTAAAGGAAGCAAGATCACTCAACAATCTTTTCATGTTTAGAGAATCTGAAAAGAGTTTAAAGAAGACTCCAGGGGGTTCCTTTTTTGTATAACCTTTACGAGTCTGAAAAAGTGATAAAAGTCTACTCGGTTACATTCTCACATTTTTTTGAGCATGAGAAAGAACAATGACTAAGCTCGATACTCTGACCCCATCTTGAAAGCTAGTGGCTTAACTCCAGAATGATCATCAAAGGCTGGAGACATCCCCCCCCCAAGCTTCAATTCATTCACCGACTTTGAGGTTGTCACCAATTTTTGTACTTGATGGAGAAAAAGGATACAAGTGGAGGAAAAGAAGGTTAAAATATGAGATGTAACGAAATACTCGACTCGACATCTACAAGATTTAGTGAAAGACTTGACCTGACAGGAGAGGTGACTGTTTCATTTCTTAACGAGCTTGACACAGGAAAAGAACTATGCTCAAGGTTCCGGGTTCAGTCCCCAGACTTTTGTTTCATTTTTTTTTAATGAGCTTGATATAGAGAGGAAAAACTATTCTCATGACCTCTATTAAAAAATATGCTCGTGGACTCTTCTTGATCATGGCTTCCAAGAGGATAACGCTCTGGAAGGAAACCATGTCAAGGGACAAAACTCAGTCATGGATTCCAAGAGATATTCACTGGATGGAAGAAGAATGCTCCAAAAGGAACATATGTCGAGGGTCTTATCATGGGTAAGGAGATAAGGCTCCAAAATCCCTACCGAAGAGATCACCATGTCAACTACTGGATCCAAGTCATCGAAATTTGAAGTCATGAGAGACAATGCCACATAATTAACCTGTGGTAGGGGTCATACCGACTGCATATAAGAACCATTTAGGGAGGTCATTGGGTTGATAGTCAATTCAGGGCCAACAAATGAAAGTTCATCAATAGTAACCATTATTCCATCGTGCGGGAAAGACAGCACATGGAAAAAAGTGGACACAATAGCTTTCATAGCATAGACATAATTTCACCCAAGGAGAAAATTGAAATCCAATGGGTCTTTCAATACCATAACATCAATAAAGACTGTTTTCCCTCCCAAAGTTACCCAAAAATGAGGAAGTAACCCTAAAGGGTGACTGGTTCTTCTGTTGAAAGCAAACAGAGTCTAGGTAACTGGCATAATCTGAGGATAACCCAAAGCTTGCCAAGAAATAGAGGACAAAATACTAATGGATGAACCTTCATCTATCAGTGTCTGAGGAATGGCCCGACCAAAAACCTGTACTGTAATCTTGAAAGGTATGTGAGAGGGAAGATGAGGTCCAGTTAGCACACCCCAATAAACAATGATGGCCTCATTACTTGGAGGGGTTTTCGCAGGACAAGGAGGAATGCCCCTCGACACGATAGATCCTATATCAACGAGAAAAATGTGGGAAGTATCGAGTTTACTCTCTAGAGGGATAGTAGGATCGACCGATGGTGGAACTGGATTGACCACTTTGGCACTCGTCAGAGGAGGAGTGGGATTGACCGATGATGTAACATGAGAAGCCACTTTGGCACTTGTCAGAGGAGGATTGGGATTGACCGGTGATGTAATCGGAGCAACCACTTTGAAACTCATCAAGGGAAGAGTGGGATCGACCGATGGTAGAGTCATATCAACCACTTTGACACTCTTCGGATGAAGGGTGGGACTTACCAATGATGGGACTAGATCATTTATTTTGGGTTTCACTTTTCATATGAAAAGTGGGGTTGATCGATGACAGAACTGAATGAGCTATTTTGGTGAGTGGTTCAATCAAGGATGAAACTAGATTGACCACCTGATCAACCAAACTGATCGAGGATGGAATCGGATTGACCATTCTATCAACTAACAATGGGTTGGGAGAAACCTTACGATAACCAGTTGGAAGTTGAATTTTTTCCAAAAGAGAAGAAGCCTCGTCTATATGAGGAAAAAGGTGAGAGTAATGGCCACCTTCGCATAACATGAAAGGGAATTTTATAGTTATCTTCTTCTTACCAACCTTAACGTCACTAGTTGATGGGGCATCATCAGCGTGTCTAGTCGGGGTCGATGATGTGGAGGACCACACATCTAAGATCTTGGGAATACCAGGGCAATACCTCAAAAAAAGGTCACCCTTACAAAGACTCCAAGGGAATTTATGTTTCAGATTCTTCATTTGAATCTTATCTACCTTATCAACACTCCCAGAACTATTAACAGTAGCTCGTTGCTTAGATCCAACATTTGATGTAGTTGGAGGCTTGGTCCCTTTCTGGTTCTTCTTGATTCTTCTCTTTTTGTTTCTTCTTCTTCTTATCAATCTGGCTACTTGCTTGAGAACTTTCACTAGGCGAAGAAGGAGAGATGGAAGGAGACCTGATGGGTGAAGAAGGAGAAATGTCGACATGAGGTTGATGTGTGGGCGGTGTGCTTACATCTGAAGCACCTGCATTCAAGATGACCAGAGTGGAAAAAAACCATACTGGTAACCTAATTGTGAGACCTGGAAAGCTCAAAGTAGCAATGTAAGGAGGACCAATGTTTCTTTAAGAAGACAAAAAAAAGGGTTCCGTTGGAAAATGGATTCCTTCATTGGTCATCCCAGGAATTGACGCCATAAAAATAAAGCTCCAACCTAGATTCCGCTAGGGAGAACAAACAACACACACTAAAAATATGGTAAGCAAGAAAACAAACAAAACCTTCTCACAATGAGCAGACTAGTTAGTGATGAAATCCAACATCACGGGAACAAAGTAAGAAAGGGGCTGAGATAGAGCGGGTCGAAACATTACATTGATGACATGCTTAATGGACTTACACCCTACTGCAAGCTCCCACACATAATCATGGGTATACCCTCCAAGGATCCTGATTGAGTTTGGCCAAAGTCGATTCTAGTTACCATGAAGACTTGCCCCTCCATAGTCACTTTGTGTAAATACCCTAAAGAGATAGGCCACTAAGGTTACCAACTACAACATTGATGCCTAGGGAAACAGTCAATAGTCCGATCCATACACAAGGGCAGGGTATCTAGCCCGAAATCAACTTGAAAGGCTTCCACTCATCATTATGGGTATACCTTCAAGAGATCCCCATAATACGCATGATCTCTACACCAAGACCAGCAAAGAAGGGTGAGTAACTTTGCCAATGTTAATGCGACCTCGTGATTGACCCTTGTGTGAGAAGGGCTTCCTAGGAAAAAATGCAACAATTGGATTTCACCACTCCCTAACACAAGATCCTATGTTTTTTTTCATCTTTGGAAAGTTATCTTTCACACCTATTCCAAATCCCTACAACTAATCTAATGTAGGTTTGCTACCAGAAAATGTCTAATCAATTTTAGTTTAGCGCTTGATTTTTAAGGTTGTTGTTACTCAAAAGGAAAGTGGCGTGGACAATATGGTGTTTTGACAGACTCGAAAGTTATTCAAAGATATGAATATGCAATCTTTTCATTTTGATGAAAGCTATTCTACAGGAAATGGAAAACATTGATCATTGTCCCAAAATGTCAAAAAACATGAAATTCTGCTACTTCAAATGCAAGCTAGCTTCACGACCCAAAAGCAAGAATGCATTCAAAAAAATGAGAACTAAAAGAAAACAAGTATAAGCTTGTTCTAAAAAGAACTCAATCAAGGATACTAAAACCAATAGGCATCCAAGGAGTACAATGAAATGTAGAGAAGAATCTAAGAAATGATAGGGAGAAAGAGAAAACACTCAAAACTGTCTCGACAAAAACACAACTAGAAAAGGCAATTTTACGTTTCTAAAAGAGGACTCAAGCTCTAATAAAGACAAAAGAGAATTAAAATCATCAAAAACCATCAATAACCAATCCAAATAAATTCACAAACCATCCACAAAGACCACGTAAAGACTTCCACAAATCAAGCTGAAACAATCTGAGCAGAAAAAGGCAATAAATCTCCAAAATAGAGACTAGCGCTCCATGTCTCAAGGGTACAAAGAATTTCAATGCTCCCTAAATCACTATATGGGATATCTGATGATATACCAACTCTTTGATATGGCCTACAGGGGGGCGTTGGTCCTCCCAGAAGGTCAGAAAAAGAGCCAAAAAATTGCAAAAACTTCACCCCAAATGCATAAAAAATGGTGAAAATGCTAGTGAAGGTAGGAGAAGGCTAATGGATCATAAACACATATAAAAATTGATCTGAAATGTGGTAAAAGGGCAGGTACAAACTAAGTAAATACAATAGTATTCCTTCCCTAGTGGAGTCGCCAATTTCTATTATAGGTGAATCCTCCTGCGGACAAGCTGATTCCCTCTTGGTCTCTAGAATCCTAAGTCCAAGACATAAAAGTTCTTAAAATGGACACTGACATCCTTTTTATATATAATTAAACCAATACATTAAAAGGAAGAAAAGGGATATGTACCTTGTTAATGGTGTTTGTCCTTGCAAATTCCAAGTTGAGCTTCAATCCTCAGCTCCTCGATAGGTCCTGTAGAACAAACAATGATGCAACATGCTTCCTATTCTATTGAGATTAGCTCAAATATAGATCTATCTACTAAATACAAATTCATGTGGAATAAACATAAATTTTAAAGAAACAAGCCAAGCATTGATTATTAATGAGAACAAATGAAGAGTACTTAGAAACCAAACTTGATGAAGGTGCAACAGCTTCTTCCAGTTCTCTTTGTCCAACCCCTTTTCTCAAGTAATATAGATTTATTATGCTTCAATGGTGCCTCACTTATGAGATCATAAGTTTGGTATAATTCTCAATATCCATCTCTGTACTGTATGTTTCCTATGAGATCATAGGTTTCATACCTCCAATCTTTTCATGTCAATACCACTTATAGGATCATAAGTTTGGTCTCTCTATCTCTTGTTGTTCTTTTCACCATGATAATACCTCCTTATATAAGCTTTGAGAGGCCCAACCACTTGATATATCTTTGGGATAAGTTGAGGATTCCTCTCCTTCAGTTGTGGATCTCCCCTAAGATCATGCCTTGAAATCATATTCGAATCCAACCAACTTCAGAGATTGGGGGGATTCTTCCCTGCTTTAGCTCAACAAACCAAAAACTCACCCAGAAACAGTATCTCTCCCCCAAAATTGTACACATAGCATTCCAACGCTCCCCCAAAGAAGGCTAGGGAGCATCGACGCTCCTTGACAGTTGGTAGGGGAGCATGGCCCTCCAAAATCCATTTTTGAGTGGTTTTTCCAGTGGCAAAAGGCTTGTACTCCTTTTCAAGTGATTTCTCTTATTCAAAACAAGTCTTTGAGGTGTCTTAAGTGTCCTTATGATGTCATTAGAGGCATTACATAGGAAATATGGTAGTATGATGTTTGCGACACTTGTGACACTTGTGGTAAAGATGCGACACTTGCGGACAAGATGTGATACTTACAACACTTGTAATGATGAAACTTATGACACTATTGAAGTGATTAATTTGATTTGTAACAAGGGAATGCATTTTTCATCATGCCATGTTTTCATGATTTGTTATGCATTTTTCCCTTTATGAATTATTTTCCATTTACAAGGAAGTTTTTATCCTCTATGCACATAAGAGGGTTTTTCATTTTTAAATGAACAAATAACTGTATTACAATATGTAAAATAATAAAATAAAAACTCCATAATTTGAATCACTCAATTTGGAGGTCATATGAGTCATCAACGTGCATTTTACAGAAAGATAGTTTTCCCCTCCATTTTATAAAAAGTCTTCAATCTTGGTTCAGGGTAGAAGTCCTATTTCATTTGAAACTGCACTTAGGGTGACATAGGTGAATTTATAATTTATTATATTCACCCCAAATCTCTTATAACTAAATTTAAAGCTATATAGAAGCATGGACGTGCATTTCCATTAGGTCACTTTCTATTGTTTTGGTCTTTCAATTTACAAGGAATATTTTCCCTCTTTTACAGAACAACCACATTTATGTTTGAAAATGAAAATAAAAATGTGTACACAAGTGTAAATTATCTAATACACCCTCAATAAATTGAATGAATCAAATTGGAGGTGTTGTAATACCTGGGTGTGCATTTTATAAAAGGCTACAAGTTAGAGTTTGAAAGAAAAACATGTATTTCTTACATATGAGTGTGCATTTTTAGAGGTGGAGACTATAATAATATTGAATTATGTTTTTACGCAATAACAAAAACTCAATTAATCCTTCCATTATTTTCCAAATGGTTGGCATGAAAAATCAATAATGGAAACAATGAGGATTGGATGGATGGGAAATTGTAACACATCCATCCTACAATAAGACATAAAATAATTTATGCCTTAGACTTGCATTTTAGAGGACACAATGGGAACTTTCATAAAAAAAAATAACTTTTGTTGTCCATGAAGGGTAAAAAATGCCTTGTAAAACAAAGAGGTCAAATTGTTAAAATGGGTCTTGTTGAAATGCACACTAGACTGAGGGGATGCAAATCCAATGGTGAAATTGGTATGATTATATCATGGATATACAGGCTTATGAAACATCCATTCCTTGAAATAAATTATGCATGCCCCATGGTGAAAAATTCACATCCTCAAAAGGAAAAATGCATAAAATTAATGTATGAAAATAGGGAAGATGGAAAATCCATGGACTACGAAGAAAAATGCATGCCTTGTGTTGGTAATTCTATGTTGACCTTAAGAAATTACATGAAAATAGAGTATTAAGGAAAATGCATTCCCTGTAAGGGAAAAATACACGTCTCAAGTTGAAATTGCATGTTGACAGCATGGGATTGCATGTTTACATAGTAACGAGGAATATGCACACCTTGTAAATGACAAATGCATTCCTTCACTATAAAAATACACGCCCTAGACATGTTATGTAGCCCTATACTTGCCTAAACCCTAAAGTATTATTACTTATCCCATTTGAATGGCTTGCATAGGAAGATGAATGAAAATGGATGTTGATCTATTGTGTATGATTGATGCTACTATGGTATATATTATAACAACCCTGAACCCATGTTTGAAAAATTTTCTGGAAACACACATATGTAGTTAACCTTCTATGTTGAGTCATTTTCCGAGTCCTGGAATATTAGAAACTCAAATTACTTGTAAGTATCCCACACCTACGATTGATTTCAAATACATGCAATATATATTACTTGTAAGTCTCCCACACCTATGATTGATTGAGTGTTTTTGTTTGTATTATAGTCAGCAACGTTTGAAATTTTACTTTCAAAATTACCTAATTCATCCTTGGAATCATTTTTTGATTTTCCAAGATACAACTCCTTACCGAGAAAACCCTAGAGTGAATCCCCTCATCTAGAGAATGAAATATTTTCATTAATTCTCAAAAATCCCATTTCCATTGTTAAAACATGATGCAAATCTGCTTAAGTGTTCTTATAAAAATGCATGTGAAGTTATGTAGAAGTGTTATTTGTAATAACTAATATCTCATCTATAAAGATGAATTTAATTTTCTTATCAAAAGTTATTTGAAGTAAAATATACTAATATAACCATAAATTATTTTAAAAGAAGTTAGTTTCCTTCCAAGGGTTTCCTCAATGTGAGCATGCATTCCATGGCTCCCATTCCTCAGCGTCCATTCATGTTAGCATGCATTCCTCAAAAAATCATTTCAAAGTTGAACTAGTAAAACCATGGCCACAATTGAAACAAAGGTGTCCTCTACCATGAGTGCAGCAATTGGAACAGGCGGTTCCCAAGATGAAAATTTCAATGTCAACAAATTATAAGAGTGTGTTGAATCATGGAGAGACATAACGTATTTCCCAACATGTGTGATGAATATCCCGAGAACATAATAGGTTTTCGACTTTATGTTTTGACCCTTCCATTTTGAAAATGATGATATAGATAAGGCCATAAATAATTATGATGACATTGATATGAAACTGAAACTATTTGGCCAAATCCTTTACCTAGACGTTGATTTTCTTGCGAGGGAAGTTCAAAAATTCCATGTAGAGGGGGAGCAACATTTAAGTCCAATAAAATATCCAAGGTAGAAGATATGGAGATGGCCAATAAAATATGTTGGAAAAAGCTATTTGTTCCGAGGAACGGTTTAAGAATGCTAGATGTTCCCAAGGGACTATACAAGTCTTTTATTCAAATTGTCCTTGGGAAAATTTTGAATCATCATAAGAATGATATTTACGATGACTGCATGAGGTTAGTAATTTATTGGTTTGAATGCAGGGTCATAAATGTCCCTCATCTATTGGCTAAAAAATTACACCATGCCCTTGAAGAAGTTAAAAAAGAGAATATTAAGTTTAGTTTCATGGACACACTGCAAAAAAATTATTGATTTATATCAACCGGTGAACAAACAAGCCCTCTTAAAACCTACATTAAGATATCAAAAACAAGGAAACCCATTGAGGAAGTACCCGAACATATTGCAGTTGATGGTGTGGAAATCAATTATGATACAATTTATAAAGATGAAGTTAATGATGTAAGAACTATAATAGACTATATGCATCTATGAATGAAGCCGAGGAGAAGGAAGGTATGGACCATTATCATATTTGTGTTACTTTAGAAACTATAATTTTTATAATTCCTCCTAATATTCCATTGCTTGAGTATAATGTCCCTGTTATGGGCGTTGTTTCTACCTCTCCAAGTTCATATGTGAACAATCCACCATACATTTTTATAATAGAGTCATTTTCAAGGAATTGGATAGAATGATGCATTACAGACTTGTTGGAATGGAGGATTCTTCCTCCATATACACATAGAAGGTAAAGTGAAAAATACAACACATCAATAATATGGAATTCTCAAAGAAGATTGGAAATCTGTAAAATGCAATTGCAAGGAAAATACAACAATCAAGAAGCATAATACAGGGAAAATATTGTATTATAGATGCATTAAAAAGTGAGGCATCCCTCATTATAGAAGAATGTAACAGGGAGATTGAATATGTCAAGGAAATGTTCAGAATTTTCTTGGCTACATATGCAAGAACTATTTCAAATCTTGAAGAATAATTTAAAATAAGGCCATAAGTTTTGAAAATACTTACATTGAATATTGCAAGTAATCTAGAGGAGGATTAATTAAAAGAGAGCTTGAACAACAAACAGGGACTTATTTAAAAATTTTAAGTTGAATTTGAAAATACAATGATAGAGCTACGTCAAAAGCATAATTCAGAGATTGAATAATATAAGAACAAAGTGGATAGTTTGAAGAAATAAAATTGTAACCAATATACTAAGTTGAATCATAAAAATATGGAATTTCTCAAAGAAAATGGGAATATTAGAGAAATTAAAAATGAAATAAAAATGCTTAATAAAGAAGGTGGTAATGGCAAGGATGCAAGTAAAAGTAAGGGTATCGGTAAGGGAAAAGGTAAAACTAAGGGAACTACAACAAAAGAGAAGAGTACAGAACTTGAAAAGGAAATAGAAAGTCATAGAAAATAAGGTGGAAAACATCATCCTGATAAAGGTAAACTTTAGGGTATGTGTAAGGGTAAAGAAAAATCCAAGGAATTATAGCAAAACAAATTCCTTCAAAAGACTTGGAAAATTCCAGAGAAGTAAAAGAGAATATGTATCAGGAAGCTAAAGTATTAAGTGTCAGACATTTGTATTAGGTTGATGGACAATTGGTATTGATTGTTGGTTGTCATTTATGTCAACCATTGGAGAGTGATATTGTATATTGATGTCAACCCTTAGTCATTGATGTTAACCCTTGAAGAAATTTCGATAGCGAATTCTGGTAGCACAATGGTTTGGGCAATGAACCCAAGATTGTTTGATGGATAATGGTATGAGTTTTGATATATTTGTAGGTAATACTATTCCATATGGATATTAAATGTCATTCTATTTCCTTTGGTATGTGGAATGTCACATAACTCTTGACGGTTAGAGAGTTATGGCCATGGGAAGTTGGAGAAAGGTTTGGGTAATGGAACCAAGTTTGTTTGATGGATAATGGTATGAGTTTTGATATTTTTGTAGGTAAGAATATTATATATGGATAGTACATGTCATGCCATTTCTAGTAGTATGTGGAATGTCACATAACCCCTCATGGTTAGAGAGTTATGGTCATGTGAAGTTGGAGAACCTTCATGAGTCATCTAGAAGCCCCAAAAGGTCAAAGTAGTCAAAGTGGTTTCAAAGATTTTAGAAGGTAAATAATGAAATGAAGTGATGAGTGTACTAAAATTTAAAGTGAATAAAAAATAAATTATTTAAATAATAAAGTTAATGGAGAAATTACTAAGTTGAAAAGTGGTTAGAAGTGGGTTAACCCTAAAATAAGGAAAATGGGTTAAGATGGTTAAAAGGGAACCCCTTGAGGAAGTTACATGAAAGTATAAATAAGAGGCAAGGCTCTCTCATTTTAATCACACTTGAGAATATTGAATATCTACAGGTGAATGAGGTAACCAAAGGATATCTAAGCTGAATTTCATAGGGAAGGTGAAGTAAAGATGGTCGAAATTCAAAGGAGGATGAATTATTTTGATGATGCTTTCTAAAGTATGTTATTTACAGGTCATCTCACCATTTTTGCAATATATTTTTTTCTAGAATGATTCAAACTATGAAATTGGGAGGCCATTGAGGAAACATATAGAATAAGTTGTGATATAAATTTTAGCTTGTGGGTCTTTTATTTTTGGAGTTACATGCTGTGGAAAATAGGGTTTGTGACTAGTGCTGTAACTAATTTAAAATAGGTGTTTCGGGTAAACACGTCATAAATTATTCATAACAGAACCAAATTCTTTAAGACCAAATTTATTGGTTAGACTAAAGTTTTTAGTATTCTGTGTACAATTTTCAGATCCATATAAGAAATTTCTTGTGTGGAGCATGCTATACAAGTTCGCTCTCTAGAATAAGCCATAATTTAACAAGGTATGCCATTTTTCTATAAATCCTTTTCCGAGAGGTTCCAAGTAGTGAAGTCTGGAGGAATTGCATAAAAGACGTTGAAGAATAGTGTGTATCATTTTTAGATCGTTATTCATTATAGGTACATAGTTATGATTATTTCAATTTAGGGTTGTTGACTAATCCAAAACTAGTCATGTGAGACTAAAGTAAAGTTTGATGAGAATGCTAGTCTCTTGTTGTTAAAGTTAAGGAATGTTTGCAGGTATGTGATGTTATACACTAGGTCTATTACACAGTTAAAAATCATATTTGGATGATGAAATTGATGAGGGATTTTGGTTCAGGTACATGTTCGGTACATGGTTGAGACAAGTAGTTGATGAGTTGGCACATACATGAGGTGTATATTTGATGATGTTGGTACATATTGATGAATCATATTTTATGAGTAGTTGATACATGATTGGTACATGGTTGGAAGCACTTGTTAGTAGTATTGTTGACACATGGTTTATGTATGATGTAGCATACTTGTATTGGTATATTATTAGAAGAACATATTGATCTTGGTGATGATTATGAGTTGTTGTGTTATGCTTGGTTGATGCGAATATTTGAGAGTTGTCTTGGTGATTGATCGTGATGAGTAGATCTGATTTGGTTGATAAGATTGATGAGATAGTTTGTTGTGATAGGTTGTTGTGACATGTTATTTGTACAGGTTTGGTCCATGGTTGATGCAATTGTTCATGGTACATGTTGATGTATGCGTTGGTGCATGGTTCATGCACTTGTTTATAATACAAGGTGATTACAGGTTTTTTGGTACAGGTTGGTGGATGCTTGATGCACTTGTTTATGGTATAGGTTGATTATAGGTTGAGGTACAGGTTGATGCATGGTTGATGCATGGTTCAAGTTATTGGTACAGGTTTTTTTGTGCAGGTTGATTCATACAGGTTTTCATCAGTATATCTCACAGTGATAGTGTGACAACGGTTCCATCATTCTACTTCTACGTTAGGGTGGTTGGATGGGGCAAGGACAGGTGGTTTTAACCACCTTCCGGTTGTAGCCAGATAACATAGGGCATTGTAGCATCATTCTGGTTGTATCTAGAGAATTGAGGAGTTGGATCGTCCCTCAGGTTGTAGCCTAATAAACTACGGGGTTGGAGCCTCCTTCTAGTTGTAGCTGGAAAACAAAGGAAGTTGGTGCTTCCAATGAATGTAATTCTTAAATACATATAAGAATAAGCATTATGTGGTTTTCTCCCACTTTGGGTTTCCACGTAAAAGCACTGGTGTATTTTGTCAATGTATGATTGCTCATTTGTTCATTGTTTATTTACTCTGCAGTTATTGGATGATAATTCTACATTGATATAACACTTTCATATTTTGGTTTAAAATGATTCAATTGCTCTGTTACTGATTCACCCCCTCTCTCATTAATCCAACAATTGGTATCAGAGAAGGTTCCTTTAGGAAATAGTTTAACCACTGGAAGGAGATAATGGATTATTTTGAGAATGAAGTACCACTGTTTAATGGTGAGAATGGTTTAAAGTATGATATGTGGAGCATGAGGAAAAAAGTATTTTTATAGGAACAGGGGCATTATATTTGGCTATCAGTCCTTACAAGATATGATAGTTGTCACATTTAGAAGTAAAATCGTCAAGCTCAAAAAGAATGTTGAAGAGACAGAAACATCCACATCAGTTATAGAGAATGAAGAGAATCACTCTAGGTTGCTACAAAAAAAGAAAGAAGAAAATAAAAAGAGTTATGAAAAAGTACTCAAAGGAAGGAATCATGGTCAACTAGAATCTAAGAAAACTATTCAAGATACATCTTCAAGAAGACCATATGTGTTCAAGACACAAATAATATTCAATCATGATCATGATCAGTCAAGGCAAAAATTCAGAAGGATTACACCACAAACAAGATCATTCACTCCCAAGTATGAATTTTTTTGTTATGGTCATTTCTTTTATTGTACTAATTTTGGACATAAGGTTGCAGATTGTAGGGATTATAAGAGAAATGCTCAAGAAAGAAGTGCCTATGTGACCGCACGTAACATTGAGTGTTACAAATGTCATAACTATGGACACATAGCTAGTGATTGTTGATGCATGATCAATACTTCCATCAAAGAGAAAATTGATATCAACTATAAGAAAGTATGGATAATAAAATGGGAAGAACATGTGAACAAAGACCGAGTACCAGAGATCGCAAGATTGGAAATAAAATGAGATGAAGAAAATTATATAGAGAAAAAGAAAGATGCTAGATACAGAAAGGTTTGGAAAATAGATGAAAGAAAGGAAGGACTTGTAAATAAGGAACATATTCAAGAGATTGTACTTTTAGGCATTGTAGTGAGATATGAATCCACAGACATAAAGAAAAAAGTTAGATCTCAGAGAGATAATGAATCTTCCAATGAATATGATGATGAATACACATCAAAGCAGGAATTTTTCTTAGCCATATGGCTTAGAGACTCCCAGGTAATATGAATATTAGACAAGGGGAGTCTATGCAATAGCTGTGATAGACCAAAGAACCATCCTTCAAGTATCTTGCAAGGTTTGAGAAGACAGATTCAGAGTAGTTAGTTAGCACAAGTACAATTTGATATATTAATCAACACTTCATGACATTATAGTGATAAATGGGTCAACATTATGGACAGTTGCAAAACTAAAGTATTGGACAGTATGGACATAGATGGATTCGTAATAACACTTAGCACATTTGGAAAGATATATGATAGTGGACGAGATCATGGATTCATAGATTGGTTCAGAGAGTAGTTCAGAGACAAAGGAACATTATCATAATGAATTATAATTACATATGAAATGGATTGAACAATGCTAATCGATTCGAAATTGACAGATATTTTTTGGACACATGCAATACATACAATAGTTCACATTCAAAGAATAGTAATGCTTAGAAACAATAATGAAAAAACTCCCTACGAACTGTGGAAAGGAAGCGTAGACAACAACCTCTACATCAAGGTAACTCAAGTTAGTATTTTATTAATTGAAATTTATGTTGATGATATTGTTTTGGAAGTACTAATGATAGGTTAAGCCAGAAATTTACAAAGGATATGCAAAATGAATTTGAAATATAATTACTTGGAGAACTATCCTTCTTTTTGGGTCTTCAGATATGTCAAAGAAACCAAGGAATTTTTATTTCTCAAACTAAGTATATCATATAAATGCTAAAGAGGTTCGGAATGGAATATTACAAACTAGTTACCACTCCTATGAAAACCAGTTGCAAGTTGAGAAAAGATGTTGATTCAAAGTCTATTGACAAGAGGAAATATAGGTCAATGATTGGTAGCTTACTATATGTGACAACATCCAGACTAGATGTAATGCAGGAAGTTGGAAAGGTGGCATGATTTCAAGAAGCACCAAAGGAATCACATGTATTAGCAGTGAATAGTTTCATATATCTCAAAGGAACAAAAGAGTTTGGATTATGGTATCCAAAAGGAAAGGATATATCACTTATTGCCTATACAGATACAGGTTGGGCATGTTGCATTGATGACCAACGAAGTACCAATGGAGCATTGTTCTACTTGTTTGAGTGTTTAGTATCATTGTTAAGCAAGAAACAATCATGAGTATCCTTATATACAATCGAGGCAGAGTATATTGTAGCAGCAACATGTTGTACACAAGTTCTATGGATGAAACAAACTCTGAAAGATATACAGGTTGAGTATGATGAGCCCATTCCAATCTATTGTGATAATACAATATCCATCAATATCTCAAAGAACTCGATGATGCACTCCAATATGAAGCATGTTCCAATCAAGTATCACTTTCTACGAGAACGGGTTGTAGAGAAGAATATCAGAGTTGAATATGTGGGTACAAAAGAACAAGTGGAAGACATCTTTACAAAACCGCTTCCACGAGAATCCTTTGAGTATCTTCTCCGGAGACTAGGAGTAATTTCTACTCCAAATGAATTATTTTGAATGCTTATCTTATATGTATTAGATGTACATGAGGAAGCACCATAACTAGGACAATTCAGGTTGGGAGATCAGTTTTAGGAAGAGTTATGTTAGGGGGAGAAGCCTTAGATGGAAATATAGCTTTTCCATTGATTACAAAGGGGGAGAGATTTATCAGATGCAAAGGTGAATTCTTAGAGAGAGAGAATAGAGGCATGTTTCCAAGGGGATCGATTTTCATAAGGGAAGAATGAGCGATATGACTTTGGAGTGATACCCTTTGTCAAAGGGGGAGATATTATTCATATGAAGGTAGAGAGATTAATCAAAGTCTTATAAACATAAAGAAAAATCAAACGAAGGTAGATAGGGGGAGCATCCTCAAGGAGAGTTCAGTCAGGGGGAGAATCCCCAAAGGGAGATATCCTTTTCCATTGATGTCAAATGGGGAGAGATAGAAGCATTGATGAGGAGTATAAGCATGAATGTTATCATGACTAAGTGTTGCCATCAATGTTGGTGTTTCCATCAATGCCAACGGGGGAGATTGTCAGACAATTGTCTTAGTTTGATGGACAATTGGTATGGATTGTTGGTTTTCATTGATGTTAACAATTGGAGAGTGATATTGTAGATTCACGTCAACCCTTATTCATTGATGTCAACCCTTGAAGAAAGTCTGGTAGTGAATTTTGGTATCACAATGGTTTGAGATATGGACCCAAGTTTGATTGATGAAAAATGGTATGTGTTTTGATATATTTGGAGGTAATACTATTCCATATGGATAGTAAATGTCATTCCATTTCTGGTGGTATGTGGAATGCCACATAACTCCTTACGGTTAAGGAGTTATGGCCATGTGAAGTTGGAGAAAGGTTTGGGCAAGGGACCCAAGTTTGTTTGATGGATAATTGTATGAGTTTTGTTATATTTGCAGGTAAGAATATTCTATATGGATAGTACATGTCATTCCATTTCCAATGGTATGTGGAACTTCACATAACTCCTCACGGTTAGAGATTTATGGCCATGTGAAGTTGGAGAACCCTCATAAGTCATGTAGAAGCCCCAAAAGGTCAAAGTAGTCAAACTGGTTTAAGAGATTTTAGAAGGTAAATAATAAAGTGAAGTGATGAGTGAAATTTGTTGGAGAAATCGTTGAGATGACAGTTGTTCCTGCTTTTGATGGAAGGTACCTTGAGGATCCCAAGTGTGTGGAATCTCGGTTGGAGATGTTGGTTGGAAGCCCAAGCAAACTTCAAAAGGTGAAAATCCTGTAGAAGAATGTGTTGCCTTGTTGTAGCTATGATAGAGAATGTGTAAGTAATTGTCCCATTGTTTGTTGTGCCCAAATTGAGTTCATAGAGCATGCACCAAGACTCTATTGACAACCTCTATTTGGCCATCTGTTTAAGGATGGAATGCAGTAGAAAACTTGAGGTGGCACCCCAAAAGCGCCCATATGGTCTTCCAAAATGTACTGAGGAAGCGAGAATCTCTGTCTGAGATGATACTTCTTGGGAGGCCAAAATGGGGCCAAACATAACGGAAATAGAGTTTCGTTCTTTGCACTACTGTAGTAGTCTTTGTGCATGGGATAAAAAGTGATGTTTTGCTCAAGTGACATACCACTACCCAGATTGCATCATGTTTCTTTTGGGTTGTTGGAAGTCCACTTAGGAAGTCCATTGAGATTGACTCCCAAGGTCGAGAAGGAAGTAGTAGTGGTTGATACAACCCATGCTTTTGGTTGGATGGCTTGAATTGTGAGCATAAGGCAGAAGCTCTAATAAAATTTTCAACTTGAGGATGCATGGAAGGCCAATGAAATGGTGTTGCAAATGTTGAGTGGTATTTGTGGTTCTGAAGTTCCCCCCATAGGCTGAAGAATGCACTTCCTTGATGAGAAAGAGGCAGTCTTCTGAGTGTGGAATGCATAGCAAATTCAACTTATATAGCCACCCATCCCAAATAGTGTAGTCTAGGAAGGGGGTCTAATTGATCACTGTGGGGCCTTGCAAAGCTTCCCAAATCTCTCTAAAGTCATTGTCAATAGCATATTGATATTTCCATGTGTCATAAGTAGCACAACGTACTTCTAGAATGGAAATAACTGGAGTGGGAGGTCGACTTAGAAAATCCACAATTTTATTAGAAATGTATTTCTTGTATCTGATGACTAAGTGAAATTGTTGAATGTAGGAGGCCCATTTAAGGTGTATTTGTTCCTGAATCTTCGATTGAGAGTTGATGAAAATCAAAGGGTGGTGGTTGGTATGCAAAATGGTTGCTTTACCCAACAAATAATGCCTCCATTGTTTGAGTGCTTGCATGAGACTATAAAATTCCTTGTAATAGGTACTATACGTTTTCTTTGCCTTGGACAGGGTTTCAGAGTGGTAAGCAATGGGGTGTCCTCCTTGTTTAAGTACGACACTAATAACATATTGTGAGGTGTCAGACTCAATCTCAAAGGGTTGGGAGAGGTCTGGCAGATGTAAAACAGGGGATGAGCATACGACGTCTTTGAGCTGAGCAAAGTGAGTAGTTTCTTCTTTGGTCCAGATGAATGTAGAAGAAGTATTTGAGAGTTGATGCAAAGGTCGAGCAAGATTTTAAAAAGAGTAAATGAACTTACAATAGAAATTGATGCCACCCAAAAATCATTTCAGCTCCTTAGATGAATAAGGTAGAGGCCACTGTTTCAATGCTTGGATGTGAGATGGATCTAGTTGAATACCCTATGAGATGACCACAAAGCTGAGATAGAGGACTGAATTTTGACCAAAACATGATTTCTTCTCTTTGACTTGCAACTTTTGTTCTTGGAGAATTTGGAGAACATGTTGGACATGTTGCATGTGAGTGTCCCATGTCCGACTTAAGATAAGAATTTCATCTAAGTAGATGACCAAAAATCAACCAAAATGTGCTCTGAAGATGTCATTAATGAGACTCATGAAAGTTGCTAGGTCTTTGGTGAGACCGAAAGGCATGACTTTCCACTCAAAAAGACCAAATTTGGTATTGAATGTTGTTTTCCAAACATCATCTGGGTTCATTCGAACTTGATGGTAGCCAACTGTCAAATCCAATTTAGTAAACCACTTAGCTCCTTAGAGGGTGTCTAGTAGTTCCTAAATCCGGGGAAGGGAGTAATGGTTTTTTATTGTGGTTTTGTTCAAGGCTCAGTAATTAGTGACAAGGTGCATTTCTGAGGTATCGCATTTAGGGATAACAAAGGCGACAGAAGCACAGGGAGAAGATGAAGGTTGGATGTAGCCAGAGTTGATGAGGTCAGTCAGTTGTCTTTCCATTTCCTCTGTTTCTATTGGGGCCAACTGGTAAGTAGGGGCGTTAGGTAAGGCAGATCCGAGGATGAGATGAATGGAATGGTCAATGTGGCGGGAGGGGTGAAGTCCCTCTAGAGGTTGAAATACCTCTGCAAACTCATGGAGGAGGGGAGTCATATTTTAAGGAACATGGTGCGTTGTATTGTTTGGTGTTATTGGTCGCACCAAATAGAGAGAGACACATTGGTTTAAGTGTACATGTGGTATTCGTTCTTTGGTAGAAGGGGGTTTGGGGTTTGCTACAATTAAGATATAAGTGTGTCATTCTTTGGTAATTTTGTATTGGCAGTATTTGGCTAGATAGATAGAATTTATTTGGGTTTGGTATGGGATATCGAGCAAAAAATCCGCACAATTCAAGGGGGATACATCATAGAGGATAGTATCTTTGAATTGGCCTATGGAGAAAGTGACCAGACAACGCTTGGAAACTAGGACGCGAGGACCATCCTTTTGGACCCATCCGAGTTGATAGGGTTGAAGATATGGAGTGGTGACAATATTAAGGTGGTTGACAAGGGATTGAGACACCAAAATTTTATGGCTTCCATTGTCCATAATCAGTAAAGCCAAGGCGTTTTTAATTTGGCAGTTATGGGTGAAGAGGGGTTGGGTGGATGCGTTCGAATCTTCCTGGGACATTAGAATAAAAGAGGGATCTACTTCTGTAGGATTTTCCAGAGGAACTTATTCAGTATATTCTTCTTGGGAAGGCTCAATGAGCTCAATGAGTAGAGTTTTGTTGGCTTTTAGATTTTGGAGGATTCGACAATCTGATGAATTGTGTGAAGTAGTTTTGTGGAATGAGAACCAGGGTGTCCTTGTAGTTGTATTGGGTGTGGGGTTTCAAGTCCGAGTAGGTGGAAAGCAGGCTGAGGGATGGGAGTTGGATGGTTGAGAGGCATGAAGGGTTGGTGTAAGGGCGGGACTAAGGAATACAACCTCTAGGAGCGACTTTCCTTTCTATAGCCAAAGATCTCTAAAATGTTTTATCTAAAGTTGGATTCTGAAAAAACTCTACTTCTAGATGGAATTGAATTAATAAAACAACCACAAATTTTAATATGAGTACCTCTTCTGGATATGGAACATGAAGTAAGAGTCACATCTTGCAGAAGAATTCTATGTAGCCTTTCACTCCTTGTGAAGGGAGTTGTCGAAGTTGGTGCCATTTGATCCATAAGGATTGCACATACCTAGGTGGGTAGAAGCGATTTATAAAATCTTCGGAAAGTCAATCCCAAGTTTTCATGGGTTGTGAAGTAGATGATTTTGGAGAATCCCCAATCTCTATCACAAATGTGGTGTTCTCTTGCTCTGTATCCCATCAAGTTTGTGATAGTCCTTCTAATTGCAAGCTGACAATCTGGAGTTCTGTTTCCTCGGTAAGGCCTGGACATGTATTGAAATAGGTGGATAGGCTATGGATCCAAGAATCCACCATTTTACCATTTGTTTGCCCAACAAACTTGGGTAGTTGGATTCAAGTTTCCAACTGGAATGGATCTAGATTGTTTTGTTGTTGCATTCTAAGCAGTTCATTGAGGACGGAGGCAAGATCTTGGATGGGATTTGATGTGTTGGAATATGAGTCGACTACCAAAGGATATTTGAATGGAGGCATTGTGAGGCTAGCTGAAGAGAAAAGGCACCCCTAGGTTCCAATGCTAAACAAAGGACTCTGTTTTGAGAATAGAGGAATCAAAACCCTGAGGCAACGGAGCTTGACCTGGTCTAGAGGGAGAGATATGTATTGTTTTAAATCTGTGGAGATCCTCTCTGTGGAAATGGAGATGTGCATTCCCTTGCGGCTTATGATATCTGTGGATCTTCTTGCATCAAATGGAAACGCTGGAATGGGAAAACTCTGGATTATTTCATGAAAACCCTAAAAAAAATAAAAAACATTGGCTCAATCTTAAAGATCAGAATCTTTTCCATGGATCTTGAGGCTCTGATACCAATTGATCTCCCAAGAAGGTGATCTATAGGATAAGGTGACCACGCAAGACATAGCTCGGCTTCTGACCAAAAAGTCTCCTCAGAGGCAGAAATCTGAATAGGGGTGCACCATTTGTTTGGGTGACTAAGCAAATGGGGATCTAGACTGGGCTGACCCGAGAGTGGCCAAGAGGTTTTGGCAATCTCAGAGTGATCTCTGGGGATTAGTGGGAGAAGCCCAGTGGAGCCATGGAAGAGGGTGCACTCACTTCATTCCCACAAAGAAGAAACCAGCAAGGGCGCAAACCCCAGTTGGTGCGACCTTTAAAGAAGTTTTTAAACTCTCTTGAAACATGTTCACCTCCTCTATTAGTTCTTATAACCTTGATGTAATAACCACTCTTCTTCTCCACAAGTGATTTGAACTACTGAAAACAATCCATTGCATCATATTTATTTTTTAGGAAATAAATCCATGTTTTTCTTAAAAAATCATCAATAAATGTCAAAAAATATGTATTGGCTGCTATAGATGGTATTTTCATTGGACCAAAAATGTTTGAATGTGCTATTTCCAGTGGATTTTTTGCTCTGTGTGAATTTTGAACTAGAAATATTCTCTATGTTGCTTTCCAAAGATGCAACCTTCACATACTCTTTCTTGTTTTTCAATCAATAGAAAATATTTTACCATATCCTTTGTATGTAGTAGCTTCAAACCTCCAATGTTTAAATTTCCAAATATAGAATACCATATCTAGGAATCATATTGTACTTCAGATTGGAATGTTTTCTGCATCTTTGTGTCATTATCTTCGTCTTTCTTGAAAATGCACTCACTACTTTTTATTTCCTTAGAACTACGCGCACTTACTTCTTCGATTTATGCTTTGAATGCACTTTCTCACTGCACATTGTTTTCTTTACTAACACCTTGTGTTGTTTTTCTCTTCATGGTTGGATTCAATGTCAATGGAAACATTATGTTGCTTGTCATCTGAATTTTTGCAATAAGTTGATTGCTTGGAGATGTGTCCATAATCACATAGTGATTATCTTCCATGTAGATTATGTATCATTTATGTAGAAACTCTCTTGTTCTCTTCAAATTATGCTTCAGACCAGAAACCTAATATACATTTTGCATAAGTTTTTGTTCTCCTTGTTTAGTTAAAATGTTAATATTGTCTTTTCCTAAGACAATGACTTGGATATATGTAACAAGTGCAACATTAGTTTGGATTAACTTATACAAACTAGAAAAAAACTCTAAGTTTCCTATCATGTAATTACTACAGCTTGATTCTAGATTCCATATGCCACATGTAATTTCTTCAGCAACATTGCATTCAACCGGGGAAACTGTAGGCATTGCTTCAGCGCCTGCCATAAACATAGGACTGGAGGGAGTATTGGTCTTGTTTTATTGATCTTGACCTTTATTGTTTTAATTATATTGTATCTTTCTTCTCTCATATGCATAATTTCCATTATTTTTACACTAATGGCATTGAATCTTTGACTTATCAAATCTCTGATTACTTTGTTGACTGGTATTTGGGTTTTGTCCTCTTCCACTAGTATTTCCAGGACTTCTTCTGCGTCCACCTCTAGTAGAACTTCTTCCTCTTCCTCTAGAGTTTTCTCTCCCCCTTCCTCTTCCATAACTAATAGATGACTACGTGGAAAATGCATTTTCTAATGACATATTTGACCTATTTAATCTGTGTTCATGATTAATGAGGGAAGCTTGCAATTCATCTAGGATAAATTTACTAGCTTTCTTCTCTTCAAAGGTCACAACAAGGGTATCAAATTTAGGAGGAAGAATCCTAAGTACCTTCTCAACAACCTTTCTATCCTCTATGGTTTCTTTGAGACTTAATCTGATTTATCATGCCAATAACACGGACCTATAAAATGAATCTAGTGAATCTGTATCTTTCATTGACAAAGTTTCAAAATTTCTTCTAATAATTTGTAGATTTGAGGTCTTGAATTTGTCCTTGCCTTGATAAGAAGTTTTTAATACGTCCCATGATTCCTTGGCTTGCTATGTTGATGCAACTCTTTGGAGTATGCTTTCATGCATGGATTTATGTATGCAAAACATGTCTTTCCATCCTTCTTCCTTTGATCTTTCAAAGCATCATTCGCAACTTGTGTGAGAGCATTGTATGTTTATTTATCTACTGGTTCAACATAGCCATTCTTGATTATCTCCCATACATCTTGACCCATAAATAATTCCTTCATGGTCAAGGACCATAACTCATAATTTTTTCCTGTGAATGTGGGAGGTTGTAGATTTGAAATAGAAACCATATTTCACCTTACAACAGAGTTGTTTCTCTTGAAACTTACTTACTCTAATAAAACTTGTTATAATAGAACTTGCTCTGCACCAGATCTCACATCTACAACGCTATCGGTGACCCATCTACAAATCACCATTTTCATGCCTATATACAAATCATGATTAATCGTGGCCATCCAATGTGGATGGCGGCCCATCTAGAAATCATCATTTGCATGTTTATATACAAATCATGACTAGTCATGGCCATCTCCATTTCCATCTGAAAATCATACTAAACGCATAAATAAGAAAACACTCAACAATAAGAAAATTCCACCATAAGATGTTCAAGATCAATGAATAATAAAGCACGATCGATAAAAGACTTTCTACCCATCAAAACTTAGAAAGGAAGGATTGGTTCCACCTAACTCTCTCAGTTGCATTTTCTCTGGCCCAATCACATTCAATAGGCTTACACCATCCTAGCCGAATTGGCTTGTCAGGCACCATCTCTAGGGTAACAGAATGGGGTTAGGATGAGACCACATCTCAGTGATGAATTTGTGGGAGTGTGTAGAGTTAAATCCATGCCTCTCACATTACAAGTTGGGTACTTAGAAGATAACCCCAGCGGGGTCGGGAGAGGATCATAAGAGTTTGAAGCTATCTCTTGGGCCTTCGTTACACTTAGAGATCAGTTCTCCCCTGCAGTGGAACATGGGAAAATTCAAGAGATAAATGCAAAGATAGATATCATCTCTTTGCTTAATTTTGAAATAATTTGAAGGTTATATTTTGTAGGCCATACTTGTAATTCAACTGCTCGGTTTCGTTAGTGAATTTATACCTCAATTCAAAGTTAGATACGAGAATATTGGGATTTACTGGGAGAGGTAAGGTAATTTATTCACTCAACACGGTGTGAGTTATGCAAGAGAGACAATCAAATACAGATTGATTGAGGCCTACCGATTACGGTTGACCCAGTTATAGATCAATATTAACTAATTGGAGAATGAGATTGATTCCCAACATAGACCAAGCCAATTGATATTGATACCCAACATAGACCAATCCAATTGCATCCCCAACATTCCTTCCAATTTCCAATCCAGATCTACCAAATGCAGATAAAGATCCATCACCCATTGATTGATAACCGAGAATAGGAAGGAATAAGGAAAAGGCTAATTAGCTGATGGGAATGTTGGGATTGACCTTAAAAAATTTTTTGTGTAATTTATTCCGAAAACTCTAAAACCCTTTTACCTTTCCCTCATTTGCAATTTTTTTTTGCAAGATATCCATAGAATTTTGGTCCACCACAAACACCAAAAAGCACGGGTGCGAGATTAAGGTTATGTTATGATGTGGAGTCTAGACAATGAATTGAAAAGTTATGTGATGTTCACCATGACTGGTGCGGGATTAACGGGATTAAGGTTATGTTATGATGTGGATTCTAGACAATGAGTTGCAAAGTTATGTGATGTTCACCATGACTGGTGCGGGATTAAGGTTATGTTATGACGTGGACTCTAGACAATGAATTGCAAAGTTATGTGATGTTCACCATGACAGAGGGATATAAGGGCTTTGGCTTCCCTATTTTCCCTTGTCCATTTCCAGGTAAAGAGCTTAAAACTTTGAATGAACTCATGCATAAGGATTTACTTCAAAGAATATGAGTCCACAAATTTATGAGCCTCCTTATTTATGATGATTATGGTAGTGTTGTGTTATTCACCTCTGTATATTTGATGTTATGTTAATGAGTTGTTCCCTCATATGTATGGCTAAAAGAAAAAACAGTAAATTCACATAATTCCATTTGTAGTGTGCATAACATGATTCAAAACAAATTTTAAGGTATCCTTGAAGTTTTCAATATAACGATTGTCCATTTTTTGAAAAAAATTGTATATTTTAAGTATTTATAAGATGTATATTCTAAAAAAAATGGTATTGAATTTTAGAGAGTCTAATTGTTTCAAATTTGAATTCGAAGTTGGTAATTATACTACAATATTCTACCACCCTAATCTTAGTATCTTTTAAGGGTATATATAGACTGCAATAAAACCAATCATTGAATTATACATAGATAAATGTTAATAATAATAACACAAACCCAAAACCAATCATTGACAAAATATGTATCATTGAATTATACATAGATAAATGTTAATAATAACAACAAGAACCCAAAACCTTCCTTCATAATAGTATATCCATTCTCGTTTGTATAAAAGGAAGGAATATTCATAATCACAACAAGAACCCACCTTAATTCCATCCTTCATAGAATCTAGTGGTCCTATTCACTTAAGATAAACAAACAAATGTGTAATATCTGACACTACATTGTTATATAAGTTTTGGTTTATTAATGTATAATGTTGTCTATTTTTTTCCTTTATTTGTTTTTAAGATAATTGTGAGGGAGGATGATGATAATGTTGCTAACCCGAACATTTGATCCCATACCCTAGACACAAACATGTGCAATTCCAACATCCAACCCTGAAAGCTTCTTCACCTAAAAACCAGGGGGAAATGTGTATAATTGAACCTCTATGTTACATGCTATGGAATGCCCCTACTTTCTTGGATCTACAACGCTCCGAAAAATGTTGTGTCGCGCAGTTACAAAGACCGCGTAGTGAAACCCTTTGTTTTATAGCTCTCAAGACTTAATGCGTAATTCACAGACCACTCAATATATTGCACATTGTGATGAAAACACTTAATAAAATAATTTCTTCACATTATGCTAATCTTCAAAACATGAACTCGCAAACACAACATAAGCTCAGAAATACACATTAATACACAAAATATTGTATATTAAGAACTTGAGCGTTGTGCTTTTACAAAATACAATAAATAAGACAAGCTTCTGGTCCAATGACTTATGAACAACTTGTACAGCTTACAAAACACAGAGCTTGAGCTCTTAGACTTCTTCGACTCCTTGTAGTTGTTATTTCCTGATAACTATCGACTCTTCTTTTTGTTATGTTATGTATCGATTACCTATGGACATAGACATATATAGATAAGACTCAAACTTCTTGTAGAAGTAAAAAATGATTCAAACAATAAAGATGACAATAAATTTGAATCACTTTCTTATTCATAACATATCTCAAGAAAGATAAAGATCGAAGCATTAAATAAACTTTTTCTAACACTTTTGCTTGACATGTCTAATAAACTGCATCGACACCTAGACAATTGCGTAGTTTTTTAAATGCATCTCTTACCAAAGCTTTTGTAAATATATCTAGGACTTGTTCTTTAGACCTGCAAAATTTTAAACAAATTTCTTTGTTATTCACTAATTCTAAGATAAAATGATACCTTGTATCAATATGCTTGGTTTTCTTGTGAAACACATGATTCTTTGATAAAATGATGGAGAAATTGTTGACACAAAATACTGTAGTTGGTTCCTGTTGTTTCTGCAACAAATCTTGTAACATTATTCTCATCCAAACTGCTTGACAAGATGCACTTGTAGCTGCAACATATTCATCTTTTTTTGAAGAAAGAGTCACAATGGGCTTCTTCCTTGATGCTCATGACACCATACCTATTTCAAAATGAAATGTGTACCCATAATTACTTTTCCTGTCATCTATGCTCCCTCCACAATCATTGGCAGTGTATCAAATAAGTCTGAAATATTCTGAAGTAGAATACATAATGCCAAAATATTTTGTTCCATTCACATATCTCAAAATTCTTTTACCTACCTTCCAATGTGATTCTTTTGGAGTTTCCATGAACCTTGAAATCAGACTTTCTCAATACATAATATCAAGCCTTGTTGTTTTTGGATACATAAGACTTCCTACCATTCTTTAAAATAGTGTGGGATCCACCTTGGACCCTTCATATTCCTTTCTTAACTTCAATCCTATCACAATAGGTGTTGGGTCTGCTTTAATGTTATTTATCATATTGAACCTTTTAAAAATTTCACGTGCATATTTATATTGTGAAATAAATATACCAACTTTGGACTAGTGAACTTAAATACCCAAAAAATATCCCATAAGCCCCAAATCAGTCATTTCAAACTCATCCTTCATGACTGACTTAAATTCTTCTATGCCAAAATGACCTGGAAAAATAAAATCATCTACATACAAGCAAACAATTAACATATTACCTTGTTGATTTTCTTTGATGTACAGAGTTGGCTCACATTCACTTCTCTTAAATGCATTCTATGTGGGATATGAATCTATGCGACTATACCAAGATCTGAGAGATTGATTTAAGCCATACAATGTTTTCTTCAATCTTACACCTTGTTTTCTTGTCATGGAATCTCATAGGCTTCTTGTTGTTCCACATACACTTCTTCTTATAAATGTCCCTTCAAAAATGTTGACTTTACATTCATTTGATAAACGGGCCACTTGTTCTATGCAACAATGGATAACATAGTTTTGGTTGTGTCCATGCGCGCAACTAGGGCAAATGTTTCATTAAAATCAATTCCAGGTTGTTGTGTAAAACATTTTGCAACTAACCTTGCCTTGTGCTTCTGCACATTTCAATAAACTTATGCTAACACTTTTGTTGGACATGTCTAACAAACTGTGTCGACTCCTATACAACTGCACAGTTTCTGAAATGCATCTCTTACCAAAGATTCTATAAATATATCTAGGATTTGTTCTTTAGACCTGGAAAATCCTAAACAAATTTCTTTGTTATTCACTAATTATCTGATAAAATGATACCTTGTATCAACATGCTTGGTTTTCTTGTGAAACACATGATTCTTTGATAACATCATGGGGGAATTGTTTTCACAAAATACTGTAGTTGGTTCATGTTGCTTCTGCAACAAATATTTTAATATTCTTCTCATCCAAACTTCTTGACAAGATGCGCTTGTAGTTGCAATATACTCTTCTTCTATTGAAGAAAGAGTCATAATGGGTTGCTTCCTTGATGCCTATGACACCATGCATGTTCCAAGATGAAATGTGTACCCAGAGGTACTTTTCCTTATGTTTCCTCCATAATCATTGGCAGTGTATCCAATAAGTTTTAAATCTTCTGAAGTAGAATACATAATGCCAAAATATTTTGTTCAATTCACATATCTCATAATTCTTTTAACTACCTTCCAATGCGATTCTTTTGGCATTTACATGAACCTTGAAATTAGGCTAACTCAATACATAATATCATTCCTTGTTGTTGTCAGATACATAATAATGCCTACCATTCTTTTCAATAGTGTGGGATCCACCTTCGACCCTTCATCTTCCTTGCTTAACTTCAATCCTATTACAACAGGTATTAGGGATGCTTTAATGGAATTTATCATATTGATTTTTAAAAAAATTTCATGTGCATATTTAGATTGTGAAATAAATATACTATCTTTTTACTAGTGAACATCAATACCCAAAAAATATCTCATAAGCCCCAAATTAGTCATTTCAAACTCATCCTTTATGGCTGGCTTAAATTCTTCTATGAAAAAATCACATGTAAAAATCAACTCATCTACATATAAGAAAACAATTAACATATTACCTTGTTGATTTTATTTTATGTAGAGAGTTGGCTCACATTCACTTCTTTGAAATTCATTCTATGTTGGATACAAATCTATGCAACTATACCAAGCTCTGAGAGATTGTGTTAACCCATACAATGCTTTCTTCAATATGTACACCTTGTTTTCTTGTCATGGAATCTGATATCCTTGTGGTTGTTCCACATACACTTCTTCTTATAAATGTCCATTCAAAAATGTTGACATTAAATTCATTTGATAAACATTCCACTTGTTCTACGTAGCAATGGATAACAAGGTTATGACTGTATCCATGCACACAAGTGCCGCAAATGTTTCATTAAAATCAATTACAGGTTGTTGCGTAAAACCTTTTGAAACTAAATTTTCCTTGTGCTTCTACACATTTCAATAAACTTCTTCTAACACTTTTGCTTGATGTGTCTAACTAACTGTGTCGACTCCTATACAACTGGCAATTTCTGAAATGCGTCTCTTACCAAATATTTTGTAAGTATATCTAGGATTTGTTCTTTAGACCTACAAAATCCTAAACAAATTTCTTTGTGATTCACTAATTATCTGATAAAATGATACCTTGTATCAACATGCTTGGTTTTCTTGTGAAACACATGATTCTTTGATAACATGATGGAGGAATTGTTTTCACAAAATACTATAGTTGGTTCATGTTGTTTCTGCAACAAATATTCTAACATTCTTCTCATCCAAACTCATTGACAAGATGCGCTTGTAGTTGCGATATACTCTTCTTCTGTTGAAGAAAGAGCCATAATGGGTTGCTTCCTTGATTCTTGTGAAACCATGCATGTTCCAAAATGAAATGTGTACCCATAGGTACTTTTCATCCCATCTATGCTTCCTCCACAATCATTGGGAGTGTATCCAATAATTTTTAAATATTCTGAAATATAATACATAATGCCAAAATATTTTGTTCAATTCACATATCTCATAATTCTTTTAATTGCCTTCCAATGCGATTCTCTTGGAGTTTCCATGAACCTTGAAATTAGGCTCACTCATTACATAATATCAGTCCTTGTTGTTGTCAGATACATAAGAATGCCTACCATTCTTTTCAATAGTGTGGGATCCACCTTGGATCCTTCATATTCCTTTCTTAACTTCAATCCTATTACAACAGGTGTTGGGGATGCTTTAATGGAATTTATCATATTGAATATTTTAAAATTTTCATGTCCATATTTAGATTGTGAAATAAATATACTAGCTTTGTACTAGTGAACTTCAATACTCGAAAAATATCTCATACGCCCCAAATTAGTCATTTCAAACTCATCCTTCATGGCTGACTTAAATTATTCTATGCAAAAATCATATGTAAAAATCAACTCATCTACATATAAGAAAACAATAAACATATTACCTTGTTGATTTTATTTGATGTACAGAGTTGGTTCACATTCACTTCTCTAAAATTTATTCTATGTGGTATATGAATCTATGCAACTATACCAAGCTCTGAGAGATTTCTTTAACCCATACAATTCTTTCTTCAATCTGTCCACCTTGTTTTCTTGTCATGAAATATGATATCCTTGTGGTTGTTCAACATACACTTCTTCTTATAAATGTCCATTCAAAAATGTTGACATTAAATTCATTTGATAAACATGCCACTTGTTCTATGAAACAATGGATAACAAAGTTCTGTTTGTTTCCATGTGCACAATTGCCACAAATGTTTCATTAAAATCAATTACAGGTTGTTGCGCAAAACATTTTGAAACTAATGTTTCCTTGTGCTTCTACACATTTCAATAAACTTCTTCTAACACTTTTTTATTCACGTGTCTAACAAACTACGTCGACTCCTAGAGAACTGTGTAGTTTCGGAAATGCATCTCTTACCAAAATGTTTGTAAATATATCTAGGACTTATTCTTTAGACCTGCAAAATCCTAAATATATTTCTTTGTTATTCACTAATTCTCTGATAAAATGATACCGTGTAACAATATGCTTGGTTTTCTTGTGAAGCACATGATTCTTTGATAACATGATCGAATAATTGTTGTCACAAAATATTGTAGTTGGTTCGTGTTACTTTTGCAAAAAATATTTTAACATTCTTCTCATCCAAACTGCTTGACAATATGTGCTTGTAGTTGCAACGTAATCATCTTCTGTTGAAGATAGAGTCACAATGAGTTTCTTCCTTGATGCTCATGACACCATACCTGTTCCAAAATGAAATGTGTAACCAGAGGTACTTTTCATGTCATGTATGCTTCCTCCACAATCATTGGCAGTGTATCCAATAAGTTTTAAATCTTCTTAAGTAGAATACATAATGCCAAAATATTTTATTCCATTCACATGTCTCAGAATTCTTTTAACTTCCTTCGAATCTGATTCTTTTGGAGTTTCCATGAACCTTGAAATTAGGCTCACTCAATACATAATATCAGTCCTTGTTGTTGTCAGATACATAAGATTGCCTACCATTCTTTTCAATAGTGTGGGATCCACCTTGCACCCTTCATCTTCCTTTATTAACTTCAATCCTATTACAACAGGTGTTGGGGATGCTTTAATGGAATTTATCATATTGAATCTTTTCAAAATTTCATATGCATATTTATATTTTGAAATAAATATAACAACTTTGGACTAGTAAACTTCAATACCCAAAACATATCTCATAAGCCCCAAATTAGTCATTTCAAACTCATCCTTCATGATGGACTTAAGTTCTTCTATGGAAAAATCACATGTAAAAATCAAATCATCTACATATAAGCAAACAATTAACATATTATTGTGTTGATTTTCTTTGATGTACAGAGTTGGCTCACATTCACTTCTCTGAAATTCATTCTATGTGGGATATGAATCTATGCAACTATACCAACCTCTCAGAGATTGCTTTAACCCATACAATGCTTTCTTCAATTTGTACACCTTGTTTTCTTGTCATGGAATCTCATATCCTTGTGGTTGTTCCACACATACTTCTTCTTATAAATTTCCACTAAACAATGTTGACATTAAATTGATTTGATAAACATGCCGCTTGTTATATGTAACAATGGATAACACAATTTTGAATGTGTCCATGCACGCAACTGGTGCAAATGTTTCATTAAAATCAATTCTAGGTTGTTGCGTAAAACCTTTGAAACTAACTTTTCATTGTGCTTATACACATTTCAATAAACTTCTTCAAACACTTTTTCTTGATGTGTCTAACAAACTGCGTTGACTCCTAGACAACTGTGCAGTTTTTGAAATGCATCTCTCACTGAAACGTTTTTAAATATATCTAGGTCTTGTTCTTTAGACCTTCAAAATCCTAAACATATTTATTTGTTATTCACTAATTCTCTAATAAAATTATACCTTGTATCAATATGCTTGGTTTTCTTGTGAAACAAATGATTCTTTGATAACATGATGGAGGAATTGTGGTCACAAGATATTGTAGTTGGTTCATGTCTCTTTTGCAAAAAATATTTTAACATTCTTCTCATCAAACAGCTTGACAAGATGCACTTGTAGTTGCAATGTACTCATCTTTTGCTGAAGAAAAAGTCACAATGGGTTGCTTCCTTGATGCTCATGACACCATGCCTATTCCAAAATGAAATGTGTACCCAAAGGTACTTTTCCTGTCATCTATGCTTCCTCCACAATCATTGGCAGTGTATCCAATAAGCTTTAAATCTTCTGAATTAGATTACATAATGCCAAATCATTTTTCTCCATTCACATATCTTATAATTCTTTTACCTGTTTTCAAATGTGATTCTTTTGGAGTTTCCATGAACCTTGAAATTAGGCTCACTCAATACATAATAGCAGGCCTTGTTGTTGTCAGATACATCACAGTACCTACCATTCTTTTAAGTATTGTGGGATCCACTTTGGACCCTTCATCTTCCTTGATTAACTTCAATCCTATTACAACAGGTGTTGGGGATGCTTTAATGGAATTTATCATATTGAATCTTTTCAAAATTTCATGTGCATATTTAAATTGTGAAATAAATATACCATATTTGGACTACTAAACTTTAATACCCAAGAAATATCTCATAAGCCCCAAATCAGTCATTTCAAACTCATCCTTCATGACTATCTTAAATTCTTTTATGCCAAAATCACTTGTAAAAATCAAATCATCTATATATAAGAAAACAATTAAAATATTATCTTGTTGATTTGTTTTGACGTACAGAGTTGGATCACATTCACCTCTCTGAAATTCATTCTGTTAGCTCCCAAAGTAAATCAGTCACTTTGGTTCCATTTTTGGTTGATAGCATGGCTATTAGTAGTTTTCTCCAAATTTGTTTAAAGTTTTCTAGTAGCAAGACTTAGGTTTTGATTTTTGTCTTAGAAATAAGACGACCCATAAAGGTCTCATCTTTAAAATTTTCACAAAATGCTTTCAACAGCTAACGTGTGTTTTAAAGATGATAGTTAGCTGGTGAAAGTGGTGATTTTCAACAGCTAAGGATCATTTCTCACGGGTCGTTAGTTGGTGAAATCGGCGATTTTCAACAGCCGAGGAGCGCTTATCACGGGCCATTAGCTGGTAAAAGCGGGGATCACGTGTGTTTTATCCACGTTTTAAAAAATCAAATGATGACACGCTCAACCCACGTCATGCAATCAAGTATGATGCGCTGGTGAAAGTGGATAATGATGGAGACTTGGGTTTCCACGTCTAAATTGGATTGCAAAGCGGATCTCATTCAGCAACGCATGCTTCACAATCATGGCGTCAGAAATGGAGAATTTGAATCCATCATCGTAGGTAGAGGAGTAGTACTACTTGGCTGCTGACATCAAATCAGCTCATCGCTTCCCCAACACGCATCACCCACAAATGTATGCTAAGTTTTTAATGTTGAAAGATAGAGCCAAGTGTTTTCACCAGCGCAAGACCTCAGCCCGAACAACAAATTGCAGTGTTTGGGGTGCAGAATCGTTTGGGGTTTTGAATCACAAATGGAAATGAGACACAGTGGATCGTTATTGAGAAAAGAATTGGATAGTTTGTCCTTCCTACAGGCGCACCCAGAAGCGCAAAAACACTTCTTAAATGCAGGTTGTATGGAGTATGCCGAAAGGCTACAGAATGGTTGTCACCAATCAACAGCAGAGGCGTTTGCTAAAACATTTGATGGAAATAAATCATGTGTTGGGTCCTTGGAGATCATCGTGGATGAAGTTGCCATTGCTACAGCGACCAACTTACCAATATCGGGCCAGAGTTGGTTCAAAATGACTGCCACCAAAAACTTAAATTTCATAACATATTTGAAGGAAGAATTCAGACATAATGCATGGAATAAGAGCATGCCAATTTCCCATTTAGAAGATGAGTTGCGGGATTTGTTTAAGGGAATCCAACTCTACATAACTTCAAAAGGCACGTATGACAAACTGATGTTGTATCATTTCAAGCTCTTAGACCATTTCACAGGTAAAACTCTCCTAAATCTACCTTTCTTCTTGCACGAGAGCTTAACTAAAGTCTGTAAAAAGATTAGAGTTGAACCTCTAAGCATGAAGAACACTCTTTGCCACTTTGGCCTTATTAAATTGATAATCCTGGAGGAGCTAAGACAGAAAGGGAGGACTTGGCAACATTTTATTTTTTGGGAGGGCTTTGAAACTCAAACTCAACCCATGAATGAATAGAAGAAAGATGGAAAGAGGCAATTGACTCCTCAAAGTAGCTTGAGGAAGAGGAGAACCCTTCTAGGATCTATAGAAGATAGAATCTCTGGTGTGAAATCTCACAGGTCAAAGAAAAAATTGGATTTTGAAACTACTACAGAGAAGCCTACAGAAAGGAGAACAAACATCTTAAACCTGCCATACACACACTCAGAACCAGAGAAAGAAGATGAGAGCCCTGCCATCAAAAGTCTTGAACATTCCATTGAGTTTGCACATAATTGTGAGACCTTTACTCACATCGAGGAAGGGGAAACTTCAAAGAGCACTAAGTCGAAGAAAACACAGAAAATCAAGCAACTCAAAGAAGTGATCGCTCAGCAGGAGGTCTTAGAGAGAGTAATAAAGGAAAGATACAAGAAGTTGTCTGATAATTTTGCAGAAACAAATGTTTCATTTGAAAATTTGGCTCGTGAAAGTGTCAAGGAAAAGAAAAGGAAACAGAAAATCACCGAAGACTATAACAGTCTATGGTGGCTAGCAAAGCACCTTAAAAGGAAAATCAGAAAATTGAAGCAAAAGAAAAAGTCACACCCAGATTTGCAACTGCTTGCTCAGGTTGTTGTGAACATGCAAGGGTATAAAGTAGAGACAGATTGAGTTTTGATGGAATCACAATTTTGGAGGTGAAAGTTCATTTTGGGCTAAGGCAGAGCTTTCACCAGCGCACAGGACAATTTTATAACCAGTTAGCTGGTGAAAGGCAACGCTTTCAAAAGATAACCAGTGAATCATAAGGCGAGTTAGTTGGTGAAAGTAGAAAAAGCATTTTTGAAAGCTAAGGACGGAGCAGGTCATTTTCCACAGGTTTTAAAGAGGTTCCAGAGTATTAAAGGGTTAACAACTTGATCGAAAAATACTCTGCATCAGAGATTCGTGGGAGTTTTTGAGAACCACATGCTAAACTGATTCCCTAAAGTATCAACTATGAACAACTGAAGAAATCCAGCTGCCAAGATAGGTGCCTCTGCCATGTTTCATGACACCACAAATTCCAGAACCTGAAGAATACAGATGTCAAGTTTTGAGATTGAAGACAATTTGAATGCTAGTATAGTCATTAAGTCTTTGTTATCAAGTTGCTTAGTTAGATTTTAATTGCTATTTTTAGATACAGATCCAAGTTTTTAGGATCTTAAAAACTGATTGTAAAAGGCTATAAATGCCTATCTTTTCTAAGAGACAAGGGTTCAAACTGGGATATATTTTGTGCTACTGTATAGACTCTTATTGATAGAAATAAAGTTTAGTTTCCTTTCATTTTATCAGAAATATCCATCTTCCCTTTCTATACTTTGTTTCAGTTTATTTTAGCTTATGAAGACTGTTATATCTTTATTGATCTCATAGAATTGAAGTAAAGAATTTATTTCTATCTTGCATTAAGCCCTACATTCAGTTGTATTTGGAAATCAAGAATAGTGTTCTTCATCCTCTCCTTTCAATTGACTTGATCTGATTATTGTTTTTTGAAAGCACTGTTTCTTTAGATGTATGATGAGTTGTCTATTACATTGATCATTAAATACCCCATTGTCCCAAGCATACCTACACATTATTTTTAAGTTACCAAGCATCCTTAGCCTACAACCCTAAGGAGTTTCTTGGAGTGATAAAAAATTGGCGTTGTTGCCGGGGAGATGAAATTCAAGTTCTGCTTTCCTGGGATACGACACAGAGCTGATCTTTGATGATAGACAAAGATTAGACATTTTTTAGTTGGTTGTAATTATCTATCTGGCGAATCCACAAGTTCATCTTGGCTCCTAAGAGGATCAGTACTAGGGCGAATCCTCAAGAATCACCTATCACACCAGTGTCCAATCCAAAACTAATTCTCAGGAAAGGAAAGAAAATTCAAGGTCAAACTTCAAGATCATATACAGAAGGTAATCCTCTTTTCAGTTATGGAAAATCTACTATAGAAAAAATTGAGTTCTTTTCAGAGAGCATTGATGAAAAAACAGCTGTAAATACTGTAGAAGAACAAATTCCTTTTGATCAACAGGAAAATACTAATGATGATAAATTGATAGATTTAAATTTGATTGAAAAAACATCCAAGACTTTAGAAAGAATCCACAACTCTTCTTCCCTTGAGTCTTTTCATTCTCAGCAACAAGAAGATCATTTGAACATTTATACTAGCCTCCTTGCTGTTGAACATCTCCTCCAAGAGCTATCTGCTAAAGGTGAAGGAAATTTAGCTGGACAACTTGCAAATTTTTACAGAGCCTCTTATCAAACCTCTTTCCCATTAGAAGATTCACCTCTTTCACATTCCTCCAGTGTTGAAGACTTGAAAAATAAACCATCACCTTCCTCACCCTTGATAGTTATGGTTGAACCACCTCCTTTGACTAAGATGCAACAAATCCTAGCTGCTAGGTATGCACCACTCATATTGCCAAACCTATTATCAGCCATGCCAACGGGAGACTATCAGAAGTATATGCCCAAATTCACAGGTGAAGGTGATGTGCCTACCGAAGAACATATTGAGGCTTTTTACAGTTATGCTGAAAACCTGAATATTGAAGAAGAAGATGTTTGGACACGAGTCTTTGTCCAAAGCCTAGATGGCCATGCTAGGAAATGTTTCAAAGAACTCCTTGCTGATTCCATAGTTGGAATCGAGCAATTGGATGAGACATTTTTGAAACATTGGGGTGACAGAAGATATTTTGTCTACTATATCAAAGAATTCAGAAACATAAGGAAACAAAATAGTGAGTCAGTCTCTGATTTCACTAAAAGATTTAACCAGATGTATGGTAAAATACCAGTGGAGATAAAACCTTCAGATGCTTCTGCCAAGATCACATATTCTGATGCTTTTGACTCATATTTCTATTTATTGTTGAGAGAAAGGAGGTCACCAACATTATCTCTCATGCAATATGCTTCCCTTGAGGTGGAATCAAATATTCTAGCCTCCCAAAAGTGGAAAGGAGATTCTGATAGGAGAAGGCCAAGGAATGAGGCTTCATCTTCATCAAGTGCTGATCCGAAATTTGATAAAATGGCTAAGATGCTAGAGTCTCTAACCTCTGAGATATCTAATCTTAGGATTGAAAATAAGCAGACTATGAAGGGAAGAGGCACTTATGATTCTGAAGGCAGGAACCCAAATCAAAATCCCAACAACTTCAGAAGAAATAATCAGCCAACTCAGATCTTGCAAAGAGAAAACAATCCTACTGAAGATCAGAGAATAAAGGTCCCTCTTCAAAATGTTGTGATGGAAGAAGATGATGGTGAATATCAAGAAGGTGGAGAAGATAACATTCATTGTGTTGGAGAAGAGACAGGGAAATCTTATCTAACACAACACGACTATGAGGAAGCATTGATGACTGAACAGACAGAAGATAATCTTATTGATGATGGCATTTTCATGACAGAAGATAAGAATAGATATAACCTCCGATCAAAATATGATATTTCTCAACAAGATGCACTAGCCTCTCCTGAAAAGAGTACAGCCCTTGTTAAGAAAAAAGATCAGACATCAGAGAATCAACAAGCAAATCCTTCAAAGGTGAAAGCATCAGCTCCTCCCAAAAAGACTGTTTCCCCTGTCAAGCATCAAACTCCAGAAAGTCAAACTCCTGTTGAACAGCAAAGCAATCAGGAAGCTCCTTCGAATCAGATAAAGGTCTCTGATAAAGCTTCTGATAAAGTCCCATATTCATTCAATTTTGAGGCTGAAATACAAAAAATTAAAATTCTTATTCCTCTAGTTGAGTTAATGAAAAATGAAATGTTCAAAAAGGATATCCTCAAAACTCTAGATCCCCAATCTATATCCCTTTCTACTGATATCCTCAACATATATGATGAAAATCCAACCATTAATCTGGGCCAAATGATAGAAGACAGAGATGAAAGTTGTCCTCCCTTTTACATCTCTCTAAATATTCATGAGAAAACACTACATAACTGTTTGTTGGACTCCGGTGCTTCGCACAATTTGATGCCAAAGGCAGTCATGGATGAGCTTGGGCTGGAGATCACCAAGTCTTATCATGATCTTTTCTCTTTTGACTCTCGAAAAGTCAAATGTCTTGGGATGATCAAGGATTTGGCTGTAACCTTAACCCAAGCATCCATCAAGACTATGGTGATGGATATAGTAGTGGCTGACATACCTCCTAAATTTGGATGTCTACTATCAAGATCGTGGATGAAGAGGCTAGGTGCACTCTTCAAATGGATCTCTCCTATGCTACTATCCCTATTTTTGGAGGGGTGAACAGAAGGCTATACATGGAATCTCAGTTGGCATATGTAATCAGTGACGAGAAAAATCCATCCAATCATCCTATCTATTCTGTCGACACAGGTATGGGATCTTGTATTTTGCAAATTGATGATTCATTACCAGATGCATTGCTGCTTAGAAAGCCCACAGTTCAGCCCATATTTCATCCCACAGAAACAACAGAAGACGATCTTTGGACCATGTTCTTTGACGGTGCTTGCACTAAAGAATCAATAGGAGCAGGAGTAGTATTGATTTCCCCTTCTAAGAAAACTTTTCATTTGTCCTTTAAACTTGATTTTAAAGTGACTAATAATATTGTTGAGTATGAGGCACTACTTTTGGGGCTAAATGCATCCAAATAGTTGGAGATCAAAAAATTGTAGGTGTTTGGAGATGCAGATTTGATTATTTAGCAGGTGAATAAGTCCTTTCAAGCAAAGCATGTCAGGCTGAAAGCATACAGAGATGAAGTGTTGAAGGCAATTCACGATTTTGCAAATTTTAAAATTTCATATGTACCTAGAGCAATGAATGAATTGGTTGATTCATTAGCTGTGTCGGCTTGTGCATTCATACCCCCTCTGCCTCATAAATTGACTTAAGAAATTCAAGTTAAATATAAGCCCTCTCTCCCTGATAATGTAAAATTTTGGAAGGTTTTTGAAGACGATGCTGAACTCACTAGATTTCTTGCAGTGATAGATGAGTTTGTAGATCTGCAGATCGATCAGGAGAATGAACATGATAATGAAATTGAGAAGCCAAAATTTAGAAGCAAAATCGCAGCACATGAAATAGTCCAGTTGTCTACCAACAGAATTCCTAAAGGTTTGGTCCTGTTGCAAAGGTTGTTCGATAATAATGATGTGGCTATCAAATTGGAAAGTGGGGAAAAAGATTCAGAAGTTTTGCAGTAAAATGTAGCTAGCGAACAAGATCCTAAATATGTCAACTTAGCCTCACATTTGACTGAAAAACAAAGGGATGATTATGGAGAATTGCTAAAGGAGTTTGCTGACATCTTCGCTTGGAAATATGATGACTTGAAGACTTATGACATAGAAGTAATTCAGAATAAGATTCCCTTGAATAAAGACCCCAAACCATTCAGGCATAAGCTTAGATCCTTCAATCCTTTGTTGTTGCCTACAATGGAAAGGGAAATTAAAAAACTATTGGACGACCGCATCATCATTCCTCTCAGATATTCAGAATGGATTGCGAATCTCGTACCAGTCAGGAAGAAGAATGGGGAGATCAGACTCTGCATCGACTTCAGAAATTTGAATAAGTGCTCTAGGAAGGACAACTACCCTCTGCCCAAAATGGAGCATATTTTGCAGAAGGTGTCAGGATCAAAGGTGATGTATTTTATTGATGGGTTTTCCACATACAACCAGATTGTTGTCCATATGGAAGATAAAGAAAAGACTGCTTTTACTACTCCATGGGGTACATTTATGTACAAGAAGATACCCTTTGGATTGATGAATGCAGGAGAGACATTCCAAAGGGCGATGGACATTGCTTTCGTTGGAGAGAAAGATAAATTTGTTCTGATATATCTCGATGATATCACCGTTTTCTCAAGCAGGCATGAACTTCATTTGCAACACTTAAAAAGGACATTTCTAAAATTTCGAAGGTATGGCATTTCTCTTAATCCAAAAAAATAAAATTTTGCACTTAAGGAAGGGAAATTACTTGGGAATATTGTTTCAGCTGATGGGGTGAAAATTGACCCAAAAAGGGTAGAAGCAATTAAAAATATGTCTCTTGCTAGATCAAAGAAGGACATTTAGTCTTTCCTTGGGACTATAAACTTTATCAGAAGGTTTATAGTAAACTTTGTCGAACTCACAAAGAATATTACTGTTATGTTAAGAAAGGACTCTGAGGTAAAATGGACTGAAGCAGCTAGACACTCATTCAATGCCATCAAGGAAGCCATCACAACAACCCCTATTTTGATCAGCCCTGATTTCTCCAAGGTATTTTACATTTTTTCATTTGCTTCAAGTGATACAATCGCAGTAGTACTCTTGCAGAAAAATGTCGATGATCAGGAGCAGCCGGTTGCCTTCTTCAGTAAGGTCTTGAGGGATGCAGAGGTAAAGTATGAATTGTTGGAGAAACAAGCATATGCACTTATCAAGTCATTGAAATCTTTTAGAGTTTACATCCTTCAGGCAAAGGTAACAGGTTTCGTTCCCTCCAATTCAGTTAAAGATGTGCTTATACAACCCGACATAGATGGAAAAAGGAGTAAGTGGATAGCAAAGTTGATTGAATTTGATGTTGAAATTAAACCAGCAAAACTTGTGAGGGGTCAGGGCCTTGCCAAACTTCTGGAAGAAGAAAATTGCAGGCTGCTCGAAATCAATTTGGTAAGTATTAATGCAGATAACGTTCAGTCTTCAGAGGATAAAAAAGGTGAAGAAATGCAGGTCTCAGCTCACCTAGCTGATTGCAAATGGTACAATCACATTATTTATTTTCTGCAAACTTTATCAATACCATCAGATTTGACAAAAACAAAAGGAAGGGCTTTGAAGCTCAAAGCCATAAATTTCTGCATCAATGGCAACTTATTGTTCTGGAAAAATCCAATAGGTTTATTGTTGAGGTGCATAAACCAAGAAGAAGCAGCTAAGGTCATGATTGAATTCCATAATAGTGAATGTGGGGGACATCACTATTGGAAAACCATTGCACATAAAATCTTAAGATCTGGTTACTATTGGCCATCCTTATTTTTAGATGTGTGTGAGTTGGTGAGAACATGTGACAAGTGTCAAAGATTTGAAGGCAAACAACAACTGAAGTCTCTTCCCCTCAAACTTATAGTGGTCACAGGGCCTTTCCAGCAATGGGGTCTGGACTTCATAGGTGAAATTCACCCGCCTTCTAGTGGTCAGCACCGGTGGATCCTTTTTGCCACTGATTACTTTACAAAGTGGATTGAGGCTATTCCCACCCAGAACGCCAATCATACTGTCATCATAAATTTTCTGCAAGAAAACATATTTGCCAGATTTGGCTGCCCTAAGAGAATAGTCACTGATAACGTTGTTGCATTCAAAGATAAACACTTGGTGAAATTATGTGAAGAGATGGGAATCCAGCTGGTACATTCCACTGCTTACTATCTGCAAGGGAATGGCCTAGCTGAGTCATCAAACAAGAGTTTAGTCAGGATTATAAAGAAGCTGCTTGAACAAAATGCCAGAGGCTGGGATTCCAAGCTGAAGTTTGCTTTGTGGGATGATAGGGTTACATGTAAGAAATCAATTGGTACATCTCCTTTCAAGTTGGTATATGGTACTGAAGCCATATTTCCTATTCAACTTCTACTGCTGGTTGCAAATTTTTTACAAGAAACCGATTCTGAACCAAGTGATTTGACTCGGAGAATTCATAATTTGGTAGAGATACAACAATATAGAGAGTAGCTTTTGGAAAAAACAGAATTACATGAAGAAAAAATCAAGGAGATCTTCGACAAGAAAGTCAAATCAAATGTCTTCAAAATAGGGGAATTAGTCTTAAAGTGGGATGCAGCAAGGCAAGAGAAGGGGAAACATGACAAATTTGAGGCTCTTCGGACAGGTCCTTTCGTCATAATAGCGGTGCAGCAGAACAATACCTTTGTTCTCCAAAATCTTTCAGGCGAGGAAGTAGTAGGTGGCCCTTTCAACGGGCGTTTTCTAAAGACCTATTTTTCATAAGGATTTTTCTTAAAAGCCCTATTCTACTTGTACATATTCTTTTTCAGTTCTGTTTTCTTTGTTTCTATCACTTGAATAACTCCATGCCCAATGGCACTAGCAAAAATATTTTTCAGATTTTTTTTTAATTTTGTAATAAAGGCTACTCAGTCTAGCTAGGTTCTTGGTCACCTCATAGGGAGATGCCCATCCTAGTTGGAGCCAAATGTTAGCTCCCAAATTGAATCAGTCACTTTGGTTGAATTTTTGGTTGATAGCATGGCTATTAGTAGTTTTCTCCAAATTTGTTTTAAGTTTTCTAGTAGCAAGGGTTTTGATTTTTGTCTTAGAAATAAGATGACCCATAAAGGTATTCTCTTTAAAATTTTCACAAAATGATTTCAACAGCTAACGAGTGTTTTAAATATGATGGTTAGCTGGTGAAAGTGGTGATTTTCAACAGCTAAGGAGCATTTCTCACGGGTCGTTAGCTCGTGAAAGCGACGATTTTCAACAGTCGAGGAGCACTTCTCACGGGCCATTAGCTGGTGAAAGCGGGGATCACGTGCGTTTTATCCACGTTTTAAAAAATCAAATGATGACACGCTCATCCCACGTCATGCAATCAAGTATGATGCGCTGGTGAAAGTGGATAATGATGGAGACTCGGGTTTGCACATCTAAATCGGATTGCAAAGCGGATCTCGTTCAGTAACGTATGCTTCACAATTATGGCGTTGGAAATGGAGAATTTGAATCCATCATCACAGGTACAGGAGCAGTACTACTTGGCTGGTGACATCAAATCGGCTCATCACTTCCCCAACATGCATCACCCACAAATGTATGCTAAGTTTTTAATGTTGAAAGACAGAGTCGAGTGTTTTCACCAACGCAAGACCTCAGCCCGAACAACAGATTGCAGTGTTTGGGGTGCAAAATCATTTGGGGTTTTGAATCGCAAATGGAAAGGAGACGCAGTGACTTGTTATTGAGAAAATAATTGGACAGTCTATCCTTCCTACAGGTGCACCCAGAAGTGCAAAAACACTTCTTAAATACAGGTTGTATGGAGTATGTCGAAAGGCTACAGAATGGTTATCACCAATCAACATCAGAGGCGTTTGCTAAAACATTTTATCGAAATAAAGACTATGTTGGGTCCTTGGAGATCATCGTGGATGAAGCTTCCATAGCTGCAGTGACCAACTTACCAAGATCGGGCCAGAGTTGGTTCAAAACGACTGCCACCAAAAACTTAAATTTCAGAGCATATTTGAAGGAAGAATTCAGACATAATGCATGGAAGAAGAGCATGCCAGTTTCCCATTTAGAATATGAGTGGTAGGATTTGTTTAAGGGCATCCAACTCTACATAACTTCAGAAGGCAGGTATGACAAACTGAAGTTGTATCATTTCAAGATCTTAGACCATTTCACAGGTAAAACTCTCTTAAATCTACCTTTCTTCTTGCACAAGAGGTTAACTAAAGTTTGTAAAAAGATTAGAGCTGAACCTATAATCATGAAGAACCCTCTTTTCCACTTTGGCCTTATTAAATTTATAATCCTGGAGGAGCTAAGACAGAAAGGGTGGACTTGGCAACATTTTCTTTTTTGGGAGGGCTTTGAAACTCAAACTCAGCCCATGAATGAATAGAAGAAAGCTGGAAAGAGGCAATTCACTCCTCAAAGAAACTCGAGGAAGAGGAGAACCCTTCTAGGACCTCCAAAAGATATAATCTCTGGTGTGAAATCTCACAGGTCAAAGAAAAAATTGGATTTTGAAACTACTACAGAGCAGCCTACAGAAAGGAGAACAAACATCTTAAACCTGCCATACACAGACTCAGAACCAGAGCAAGAAGACGAGAGCCCTGCCATCAAAAGTCCAGAACATTCCATTGAGTTTGCAAAGAATTGTGAGACCTTTACTCACACCGAGGAAGGGGAAACTTCAAAGAGAACTAAGTCAAAGAAAACACAGAAAATCAAGAAACTCAAAGAAGTGATCACTCAGCAGGAGGTCTTAGAGAGAGTAATAAAGGAAAGATATAAGAAGCTGTTTGATAATTTTGCAGAAACAAATGTTGCATTTGAAAATCTGGCTTGTGATAGTGTCAAGGAAAAGAAGAGGAAACAGAAAATCACCGAAGACTATAACAGTCTATGGTGGCTAGCAAAGCACCTTAAAAGGAAAATCAGAAAATTGAAGCAAAAGCAAAATTCACACCCAGATTTGCAAGTGCTTTCTCAGGTTGTTGTGAACATGCAAGGGGATAAAGCAAAGACACATTGAGTTTTGATGGAATCACAGTTTTGGAGGTGAAAGTTCATTTTGGTCTAAGGCAGAGCTTTCAGCAGTGCACAGGACAATTTTATAACCAGTTAGCTGGTGAAAGGCAACGCTTTCACCAGCTAACCAGCGAATCATAAGGCAAGTTAGCTGGTGAAAGTAGAAAAAGCATTTTTGAAAGCTAAGTATGGAGCAAGTCATTTTCCACAGGTTTTAAAGAGGTTCCAGAGTATTAAAGGGTTAACAGCTTGATCGAAAAATAATCTGCATCAGAGATTCGTGGGAGTTTTTGAGAACCCCATGCTAAACTGATCCCCTAAAGTATTGACTATGAACAACTTAAGAAATCCAACTGCCAAGACAGGTGCCTCTGCCATGTTTCATGACACCACAAATTCCAGAAGCTGAAGAATACAGATGTCAAGTTTTGAGATTGAAGACAATTCGAATGCTAGTCTAGTCATTAAGTCTTTGTTATCAAGTTGCTTAGCTAGATTTGAATTGCTATTTTTAGATACATATCCAAGTTTTTAGGATCTTAAAAATTGATTGTAAAAGGCTATAAATGCCTATCTTTTCTAAGAGACAAGGGTTCAAACTGGGATATATTTTGTGCTACTGTATAGACTCTTATTGACAGAAATAAAGTTCAGTTTCCTTTCATTTTCAATATCAGAAATATCCATCTTCCCTTTCTGTACTTTGTTTCAGTTTATTTTAGTTTATGAAGACTGTTATCTCTTTATTGAGCTCATAGAATTGAAGTAAAGGATTTCTTTCTATCTTGCATTAAGCCCTACATTCAGTTGTATTTGGCAATCAAGAATAGTGTTCTTCATCCTCTCCTTTCAATTGACTTGATCTGATTATTGTTTCCTGAAAGAACTGTTTCTTTAGATGTATGATGAGTTCTCTATTACATTGATCATTAAATACCCCATTGTCCCAAGCATACCTACACATTATTTTTAAGTTACCAAGCATCCTTAGCCTACAACCCTAAGGAGTTTCTTGGAGTGATAACACATTCTATGTGGGATATGAATCTATGTGACTACACAAAGCTCCAAGAGATTGCTTTAACCCATATAGTGCTTTGTTCAATCTATACACCTTGTTTTCTTGTCATGGAATCTCATAGCATTATGGTTGTTCCACATACACTTCTTCTTATAAATGTCCACTCAAAAATGTTGACCTTACATTCATTTGATAAAGACGCCACTTGTTCTATGCAACAATGGATAACGCAGTTATGACTATGTCCATGCACGTAGCTCGTGCAAATGTTTCAGTAAAATCAATTCCAAGTTTTTTTTGTAAACATTTTTGCAACTAACCTTTCTGTGTGCTTCTACACATTTAAATAAACTTATGATAACACTTTTGTTGGACGTTTGAAACAAACTGTGTCGAATCCCAAACAATTGCACAGTTTCAGAAATGCATCTCTTACCGAAGATTTTGTAAATATATCTAGGACTTGTTCTTTACACCTGCAAAATTCTAAACAGATTTCTTTGTTATTCACTAATTCTCTGCTAAATGATACCTTGTATCAATATGCTTGGTTTTATTATGAAAAACATTATTCTTTGATAAATTGATGAGGGAATGTTTTTCACAAAATACTGTAGTTGGTTCCTGTTGTTTCTACAACAAATCTTTTAACATTCTTCTCATCCAAATTGCTTGACAAGATGTTCTTGTAGCTGCCGCGTACTCATATTCTATTGAAGAAACAGTCACAATGAGTTGCTTCCTTGATTCTCATGACACCATACATGTTCCAAAATGAAATGTGTGCCCAGAGGTACTTTTCATGTCATCTATTCTTCCTCCATAATCATTGGCATTGTATCCAATAATTTTGAAATCTTATGAAATATAACACATAAAGCTAAAATATTTTGTTCCATTCACATATCTCAATCAGGCTCACTCAATACATAATATCATGCCTTGTTGTTGTCATATACATAAGACTTCCTACCATTCTTTTAAATATTGTGGGATCCACCTTGGACCCTTCATCTTTCGCGCTTAACTTCAATCCTATTACAACAGGTGTTGGGAATGCTTTAATGGAATTTATCATATTGAATCTTTTCAAAATTTGATGTGCATATTTAAATTTTGAAATAAATATACCATATTTGGACTAGTGAACTTCAATACCCAAAAAATATCTCATAAGCCACAAATTAGTTATTTCAAACTCATCCTTCATGACTAGCTTAAATTCTTCTATGCAAAAATCACATGTAAAAATCAAATCATCTACATATAGGTAAACAATTAACATATTTTGATGTATAGAGTTGGCTCACATTCACTTCTCTGAAATTCACTCTATGTGGGATATGAATCTATGCAACTATACCAAGCTTTGAGAGTTTTCCTTAACCCATACAGTGCTTTCTTCAATTTGTACAACTTGTTTTCTTGTCATGGAATATCATATTCTTGTGGTTGTTCCACATACACTTCTTCTTATAAATGTCTATTCAAAATTGTTGACTTTAAATTCATTTAATAAACATGTCACGTGTTCTATGTAGAAATGGATAACGCAGTTCTGACTTTGTCCATGCGTGCAACTAGCACAAATGTTTCATTAAAATCAATTAAAGGTTGTTACGTAAAACCTTTTGAAACTAACCTTTCCTTTTGCTTCTACACATTTCAATAAACTTATTCTAACACTTTTTCTTGATGTGTCTAACAAACTATGTCAACTCCTAGACAACTATTCAGTTTTGGAAATGCATCTCTTACCAAAACTTTTGTAAATATATCTAGGACTTGTTCTTTAGACCTGCAAAATCCTAAACTTATTTCTTTGTTATTCACTGATTCTCTGATAAAATTATACCTTGTATCAATATGCTTGGTTTCTTGTGAAACAGATGATTCTTTGATAACATGATGAATGAATTGTTGTCACAAAATACCGTAGTTCGTTCCTGTTTCCTTTGCAAAAACTATTTTAACATTCTTCTCATCCAAATTGCTCGACAAGATGCACTTGTAGTTGTGATGTACTCATCTTCTATTGAAGAAAGAGTCACAATGGGTTACTTCCTTGATGCTCATGACACCATACCTATTCCAAAATGAAATGTGTACCTAGAGGTACTTTTCCTGTCATCTATGCTTCCTCCACAATCATTGGCAGTGTATCTAATAAGTTTTAAATCTTTTGAAGTAAAATAGATAATGCCAAAATATTTTGTTCCATTCACATATCTCAAAATTCTTTTACCTGCCTTCCAATGTCATTCTTTCGTAGTTTCCATGAACCTTGAAATCAGGCTCACTCAATACATAATATCAAGCCTTGTTGTTTTTAGATACATAAGATTTCCTACCATTCTTTTAAATAGTGTGGGATCCACCTTAGACCCTTCATCTTCCTTTATTAACTTCAATCCTATTACAACAGGTGTTGGGGCTGCTTTAATGGAATTTATCATATTGAATCTTTTCAAAATTTCATGTGCATATTTAAATTGTGAAATAAATATACCATCTTTGGACTAGTGAACTTCGATACCCAAAAAATATCTCATAAGCCCCAAATCAGTCATTTCAAACTCATCCTTTATGATTCACTTAAATTATTGTATGCCAAAATCACCTGTAAAAATCAAATCATCTACATATAAGAAAACAAATAACATATTACCTTGTTGATTTTGTTTTATGTACAGAGTTGGCTCACATTCACTTCTCTGAAATTCATTCTATGTGCAATATGAATCTATGTGACTATACCAAGATCTGAGAGATTTATTTAACCCATATAGTGCTTTCTTCAATCTGTACACCTTGTTTTCTTGTTATGGAATGTCATAGCCTTCTGGTTGTTCCACATACACTTCTTATAAATGTCCACTCAAAAATTTTGAATTTACATTCATTTGATAAACAAGCCACTTTTTCTATGCAATGATGGATAACACAGTTTTGACTATGTCCATGCATGCAACTGGCACACGTGTTTCATTAAAATCAATTCCAGGTTTTTGTGTAAAACCTTTTGAAACTAACCTTGCCTTCTGCTTCTACACATTTCCATCTGCATCTTGCTTTGTTTTATAAATCCACTTCATACTTATCACATCTTTTTCTTCAAGTACATATACCAATTTCATGTCTGATTATTCTCTATGCATTTGATTTCTTCATCCATGGCTTGTGCCCATACATCATCTTTGACAACTTATTCAAAAGTTAATGGATCATCTATTTGTGAAAACAGAGAAAAAAAGGAAAATGATTTTTTTGTGTCAACATTATAGATGTTGCGCAGACTTATTATCTTCCTTGGTAAAAAACTTGCTAATGTTTGTCCTGGAGATGTAGAACTACTTGGACTGCTTGTTGGAGTTTGTTGCGATATCGGTGTGGACTTTGCATCTGTTGATCTCACTGGAGTAGTTTGATATGGGATTTTTTTCACAGTTCCAGGAGTAGAAGGGACTGCACACTGATTTATACATGGTGTTTGAACCACTTCATATTATGTATCATCATATCCAACGGAATTAATAATTATGAATATCCTTTATATGCTTCCATCCCATGCACCATTCTCCACAAATTAAACATCGCGACTGATTATAACTTTCCTTGCAATAGTATCATCCAATTTTTATTCTTTTGTATCTTCAAAATATCCAACAAATATACATTTATGTCCTTTGTTGTCTAGATTCTTTCTCAGCTCATCTGGAACATGTGCATATGTGACACAACCAAAAAAATTTAAGTGCAGCACATTATGCTTCATACATATCGAGGTTTCTTGAGGAACTTTGTTTTTTACACTCTTTGCTGGAAATTTGTTCATGATGTAAAATGCAGTTGCTACTGCTTCAACCCAATACTCATTTGACAAATGTTTGGTTGTCAACATATTTCATGCCATTTCCATGATGGTTAGATTTTTCCTCTCTGCGACACCATTTTGTTGTGGTATATACCACGTATTGAATTGCTTGTAAATACTATGAACTTTACAGAAGTTCTAAAAAACTCTTGAAACATATTCACCTCTTCTATCATTTCTTACAACCTTGATGTAATAACCACTCTACTTCTCCACAAGTGATTTGAACTGTTGAAAACAACCCAATGCATCATATTTGTGTTTTAGGAAATAAATCCATGTTTTTCTTGAAAAATCATCAATAAATGTCAAAAAATATGTACTTCCTCCTACAGATGGTGTTCGCAATGGACCAACAATATTTGAATGTACTATTTCCATTGGAGGTTTTGCTATGTATGAATTGTCAACTTTAAATGATTCTCTATGTTTCTTTCCAAAGGTGCAACCTTTGCATATTCTTTCCAGTTTTTCAATCAATGGAAAACCTTTTGCCATATCCTTTGTATGTAGTTGCTTCAGAACTCCAAAGTTTAAATTTACAAATCTGAAATGACATACCCAGGAACCATACTCTACTTCATATTGGAATGTTGTATGCATCTTTGTGCCATTATCTTCGTCTTTCTCGAAACTATGTGCACTACTTTTTCTTTCCTCAGAACTGCACACACTTACTTCTTCATTTTATGCTTTGAATGCAGTGTATCACTACACATCATTTTATTTACTGATAGCTTGTGTTGTTTTTCTCTTCATGGTTGGATTAAATGTCAATGGAAACATTATGTTGCTTGTCATCTGAATTTTTTCAATAAGTTGATTGCTTGGATATCTATCCATAATCACAAAGGGATTATCTTCCATGTAGATTATGTATCCCTTATGTAACAACTCTCATGTGCTCTTCAAATTATGCTTCACACCAGAAACGAAATATACATCACGCATAACTTTTTGTTCTCCTTATTTAGTTAAAATGTTAATACTGTCTTTTCCTAACACAATGACTTGGATATATGTTCCAAGTGTAAATTTAGTTTGGAATGACTTATCCAAACTATAAAACAACTCTAAGTTTTATGTCATGTGATAATTGCAGCCTGAATCTAGATACCAAATGCCACATGGAATTTCTTGAGAAACATTGCATTCAACTAGGGAAACTATAGGTATTTCTTCAACGCATGCCATAAATACAAAATACAATAACTAAGACGATTTTTTGCTCGAATGACTTATGAACAACTTATACAACTTATAGGTAATGCCAACAGAGGGTGTGTGAATTGATCCAAGGCTTCCGCTATAAATCACAACCTAGTTTGTCGAAGACTCTAACAACTTCACCATATTCTCGGATAAAACAAAATCTGCAACAATATCAACATTATTAGTACTGGCCTAAGAAGTTCATCCATATCTGTTTGAATCCCCAGGAATACAACCCTCGAACCATAAAATCCTCGAATATCCCCACCCTTTGAAGGATAAGGATGATCTAAATAGAGAAGAAGCCACATAATTAGGGAACATGGGGCAGGTATATCTTCCAAGGTCATGAACCATTTGAAAAATATGATCGTCATTATTTATCAGTGAAGTTAAATCAGGAAGAATAGAGAGTATGTTGAAGGATAATTGGGTCCACAACTTACATCTAGTACATCTAACTAAAAAAACTCATCTTTGTAAATATTATTTCATTTAGTTGGATGGGAAATTAGGCAGGCACTAGTTGTTTTGTAAATATTTCCCTGGTTGATCTAATAGAGTACAAGCATTAGATATGGTACCTTTTTGCAAATTCAACTTCAAAACTCAATTATTTTATAAGCAATTCTTAACTCCTAGGAATAATTCACATTCCAACAAGAACCCATGATAAGGTTTCTCAAACTTTTACCTTCCATTTACAAATAAATATTATTTTTCATATTCATATCCCATATCTTCCCTCACTAAATAGTATAATCTTTACTTAAGAACCATAAAAAAAAAATATTCAAGAAAGATTTGTGTCTTAAAATGCAAAAAAAAACATCTTGAACTTTAATTGTGAGCATGTTTTTAAACGAAAAAGGTACTATATTCGTTAAAAGATGGTTGCAACATTAAATATGGTTGCAACATTAAACATGGTAAAGTTCCCCAACTTTAACCTTCCATTTACAAAAAAAATATTATTTTTCATATTCATATCCCATATTTTCCCTCCATTTACAAAACAATATACTTTTTCATACTCCTATCCCATATTTTCCCTCACTAAATAGTATAATTTTTACTTAAGCACCATAAAAATGACTTTCCTCTATATGGCGTGGAATTGTTGTTGAAAAATGCATTGTTCATGTGATCTTTTCATTCTTTCAACTACAAACAAGAGATTCAACTATGCCTATATCGTTGTTGCTTGATATTTTTCTTCCTGGAGTTGGGACTCCAGAGTCTTTAGTTTAGGATCCTTAGTGAATCGTTCATAAGTCTATGCACTATGATCACCGATTTGTTTGCATTCTAGGGCGAAGGTCTTGATTCTGTCAACTGTGCTCCGAGAATTTGTTTCTCTTTGATCGTGCATGTCCTGCAGAGTATTTGGCATTAACTGTAGCTCTAGATATGTTATTTTCTATTGAAGTTGTTGAATGGATTCAACAAGCTTCGCTACTTGATGCTCTACTGGGTCATCCTCTTTTTTCTCTAAGCCCGTCATAGAGAACAATGCTCTACTAACTACTTCTTTTACTCCAACTTGTTGAACGAGCAGTTGTTCCTTCTCTTACTGGAGTTGTTCTTTCTCTTCTTTGAATTTTGACAGGAGGGCAGCCTTCTGCTACTGTGAAATCCTGCGTTGCTCTATCATCGCTTTTTTTTCTTGTTTTAGGCCGACCATGGATTGTTCCTTTTCTTCTTGGGTGAAATGAAGGCAAGCTTCGGTCGCATCAACTATTATGCGGAGTTGGGCAAGCTCGTCTCCCAACTCTGGTTCTTCTGATGGTGGGGGTGTAGTGGACATTGCGCGGTTGGAGTGAAGGGATTGTTGCACTTCTCTAAGCCTTGTCTCAATTTTGTCATACATGGCTTCTTGTTTGGCTTCGTTGTTTTGCAAAATTTGATGCGAGACATCTCATACATATGTGATGATGAAGTTGAAGTCATCGAGCGTAATCACAATCTACATCTTGGTGTTACTAGCTCTGTATTTTTTCCACGAGGTAGGTTTCATGGGAGAAACCTTTATTTTCTCAGATTAATAAATCTCATCAACGGGATCCCTAGGCGGTGTTACTTCACCTTTATTCTGCTGATAATCTCTACCATTGTTCTCTTCCTTAACTACTTCTTCATTACCTCCTCCTCCAGGTGATTCTGAAGTAGTTTCTTCTAATGAACTGCTTAGGTTTTGTACCTCTTCTATCTTATTCATTCTGTTGGTTCTAGGTGTGTCATGTTCTTCGTGAGTGGCCTCTGAGATTTCGATTAGTTCGGGATCAAACAATTCTACGGGGTCAACAGGGATAAGGAGCTCTGCAAGACAGTCCTTAGTTATCTCTTCTAGGTCCTCTTCTGTGAGCTTGTAGTATGACTAAATTTCTTCTTTACTCTCGTCTGCGCACATAGTGATATAAGTAAAATGTTGATCTGCACAAAACTTCATAAGGGGCCGAAACCGGTGTAGAGTGTTCGGTTTCATATGAGGGACAACTTCGATGGACCTCTTTAACTGGAGATAGTAGGTATGTAATACTACGTTCGACTACCACTATTTTCCCATATCACTCGAATACCAGAGAGTGGTGAAATTTGCAATGAGTAGCTTGAACGACTCAATGTTAGAGAAGGTCGCACCTTTCGGCATGTCCCAAGATTTAAAATTCAATGAGGATCAGGAGCGAGCTAAAGTGGAACTCATAGCACTCATCATGAGCTTCATGACAATCCAATTCTAACTGGTTGACTAAGTACTTTTCCCAATTCATTTGTAGTCCTTCTACACATATTCCAGCGAGGTCAACAATGAACCCTATGACTTGTGTAGGTCTGTTATTTTTCACTAGCTTCCTTGTGATCAACTGGAAATCTAGGCAAACTACCCCATTCTGGATGGAGGCTACCCTGTAACCTTGCATCCTTTTTTATACATCTCCATAGGTATCCTTAATCCTCTATTCCAGGGCGCGATCTGCAACCTTCCCTGGGTAGAAGTCTTGCCGGTCTGGTCCCTTCATAATCAATTCAGTGATCCTATTGATCAATGTTGGGTAAAAAATGATGCATCTTCATAGCTACAGATAGCCTCCATGGTATCACTATAGTAGGAGCTTAATGCATGCGTTAACTTTATGGTGCCTTCCAAGATGCGGTATATTCATTACATTCAGGACAGTGGACTGAACGAGGTTAATAGTCCATGGTTGGGGGATTATCCTTGAGTTCTTCCCCTTCATCCTAGTCAAGTACCTGTGAGGGGTGAGCATGTTGTCTCTAAATTTTAATGTCATGAACTTGTCTATATGGATTTGAACTACATGTATCCCCTTCAAGAGGTACGCAGTAATCAGGGTGTAATCGAAGTCCCTGGGGACACTGTCACAACTCACCACACCAGCCAGGGGTAGGATGTAGTCGATCAGGATAGATGGGATCAACTTCACATTCACCAATACATCTCGATGCTTGGTTCTTCTCTCGGCTGCAACTCAGGATGGTCCACATCCGTGAGAAGTCGACGAAGAGACTTGCACTCCTCTCGTCAATGAAGCTTGAATCCATGCAGACATTACTTTTTCGGCCATTAGATCAATTAATACTTCTTCTACAAGATTTTCAACTGCATTGATTTGGTATGACATACATGCTCGATATGGGATACTCAGGTCGATGAACAATCGTTCAAGAGGTGGCGGAGTCTTAGTAAACACAACACGAAAACAATGATTTCTCTCGTTGGTGCGGATACAATTTGAAAAAGTATTCTCGGTGCAATAGTCAATGGAATAAGTAGACAACGGTGTGACAGATCTCTCCAATGGGTGAGAAGCCTTCATCAATGCAGTTTTGTCTGTTACAGAATGGTCCCAACGACCCGATGGTGAGATTTCCAGCCATAGTTGGTGTTCTAACCATTTGAGGCATCAGGCTAATGGTTATAATGCTTCCAATGGTCATATCGCTCCGCCATGGTGAAGTGTTACTTGTAATTGTTCTGATATCCCGGTGAAGTTCAATTTTTGCAAACCTACCTTCTGCAAAGTCTCCTCCAGAACCTCCTACAATTTTTCTATCTTTTATCTCTTCTTACTGAGCTTTCTATCTTTCTTCCCTCTGATCTGCTTATTGGTATTCCTCTTTCCATTCTATTTCTTATCTATACTCGACATTGTAGCTTCATGCTAATGATATTTTGTCATAGGGTTTAAGGGTAATACTTCTTTTGTGTCTGGCGTAGGTGCTCTACTTTCCTTTATGGATAGGTTCTTCAAGTCTTCCTGTGTTTTTTCATCTTTGGCAACCCAGTCTTTGGTCTTAAGTTGCTTCGACTTGTCCTCTTGTTCTTTTATCAAGTGTGTTATTCTCCTAGTCATGAAATATTTTAATTCTTGACTTTTGTTCTAGGGCCTCTTCTTCTTTTCTATGGATCTTATCTCTCTCAATCTAGGTTTTTCTTAATAACATAGTGAATGGGGCGTTGTTTTCAACTAATTTAACAACCTCAAATTATTCCTCTAATGAAGTTGCAAGGGAAAGAATAGAGGTATGTGTAAGTCTTCCACATAGGGTTATCAGTTTTCCTCTAAAGAATCATATTCCTCCTAATGAAGGAACCATAACAGGCCTTCCCAAAATTTCCCAAGTACTTTCTATCATGATATTCACCTGTGTTTCCTCATCCAGAATAAAGTCTATGTTGAAGTATCCTATTCTTGCTTCTATCAGTTCTTTTTCTTTGAATATCACTGACAAGTTGATAATTCTATGATCATTCAAGGTTTCTTTTATTTGCAGTAATACAATCTCTGATTATTTCCGGGGTTCTGCCATGGTCTTAGTTTCTTGGCCTTCCTTAGTGTTTTTTGATCTCATATTCATTCTTTCAATATTAGCAATCAGTCTAGGGAGATCCAAAACTTCATGGTCCATAGCTTTACAACAAAGACAAATAGGTCTTCTATCAGGGTAATCCTTAGCAATATGGTCCGGTCTTCTAGAACTATAACAAAGAGTTAATCATCACTTTCTCTTAAATGATCCCCAACTTTTTTTGTATTGTGCACTAGGGTCACAGTAATTAACCTGCAAAAAATTCTTCCTAGGATCTTCCATCAATTTGATAGTCCAAACATTCTTTCTATGCATAGGAATAACATATATTTCATTAGATCTACCCATATCGAACCTTTTGTCTTCTAACCATGCCCTAGTTTTCAGACTAGGATAAAGTTTATCAAATATACCTATATCCATACATTCGAAACACAAATTTCCACTTATCTTACTTTTCTTAGAGCACAAAGCTTTCAAATTTTAAAAAATTTCATTGTTCTTACCTTTATAAAAGCATAAAGCATTCGGATCTTACCTCTTTTCTTCAGATCTACCTCCTTTCTTAGCACAGAGCTTTGCAAGTCAAGCAACAGATCTACGCACAATTCTTTCCTTATTTTCCTTACTTCCCAGCAATCACAGTTTCAAGTCCCAGCAATGGAAGCATTTGTTGGCACAGGGGCAAACCCACGGTTCAACATTTCGACAACACACCAACATAACCCTAACTACCGACCCTTTTGAAAACACCTGTGAAGAAGATGAAGTCTCACCCAAGGTAGAGGCAGGGGTGGTTGCAGGACTTAGATGTCTGCAACCTAGACAGGGCACATATCTATGATTATAACACCTTAATAGAGAACTTAGTAGTCATTATTCATCAATATTTAACCTTAGTTCACAACGCTGATAAATCCTAATTACAGAGCAATGTAGTATTCACTCAGATATAATATATTCAAGCACTAAGCATATCAACATAGATCAGATCTATCATCTTATTCACATCATTAGGAACTAATATATCATATCATGTCTATCTAAGCATACATTACTACTCTAAGCATTAACCATATGAACAATAAAACAATAACAATGCACAAAGCAACCATAACACAGGATATACATGGTTCGCCCCCAGCCTGGGGCTACATCCACCAACTCTTCTTCTCTTTATTATCTTCAGTTAATCATCTACATGCACAGAGCCACAATATCCTACTTCGCATAGGAAAGGAGATCAGCACGCACTCAACTAGATCCTCCTTCCCTGAGCTAGGTTACAACACAAAGCCTTCTTATTGTCTATACACAAGCTTCTTACAATCACTTGCACTTAGCTCTGCAAGTTCTTAACACATAACATGCACAAAGCGTTCACAACTATTCATCTAGATATCTATTTATACATTACAAAATGGACCTAAGCATGGGTAAACCTATGGGCCAACATCCCCATACCTGTTACATAATCCCAAAACCCAAAAATCCCTAAAAGGGGCTGAGATTCTTTGATCTATGCTTCGACTTGCGCTCTGCCTTTGACAGCCTATCAAAGTCCCAAAATAGGTCAAACCTAACCAAGGATCCACAAAACTTGGTCAAGGTCCAATAACATCTGTAACTTTAATTGTGAGCATCTTTTTAAATGAAACAACTAACATATTGGTTAAAAGGTGGTTGCAAAATTAAACATGGTTGTCAAGATAAATACAATACTTTGAAATACATTAGAGCTTATAAATTTCATTTTTCCTCAACTCTAACAAGTTGGGGGCTTTTTAGATTTTTAATTGAATTTCATTCTCTTGAATGAATAGAATGGATTCTTATAAAATTATTTCAAAACAATTCCCAAAAATAATACATTCTTATTTTGGATAATACATTTTCATGAATTTTAATATTTTTTCTACAATCAAAGTTTTTTGGATCTTACCTATTCCTCCAAATGCTAGGCGAATCCTTTCACTATTAACTTTCTTGGTATCCTTGCTATGAGTACCATCGGATTTATTGACGATTTGTGTCTAGTCCATATTCAAAGTAATCTTCTTATAGATTTTCATTGAGAGTGGGATTCAATGAAGAAAAATGTATATGTTCCTTAGGAATGAGTGATCCATTATCTCAAATGCAGGGGGACATGTTCAATGTTCATGCTTCGAACACTCCAAAGGTTAAATCCTAGAGGGTATTTTTAGGATTTTCTTTTTAGAGGTGTTGAAAGTAAGGGTCGCTTCATGTGGAAGAGTCCCATGACCTCCCCTTCATGACCTTGTTCTTCTTTTATTTTAACAAGCTGCAAAAGTTTCCTTGGGGGTTTGGCTCTCTACTCAGACCTAGTGTCTTTCCCCTACTATTGAGATATTAACTAAGCCCTTATTTATCTAAGGGAATACAAACAATATATGGATTATATATTTGTAAATATAGCATCTAAAAGTAATTCTTTCATAAAGTAATTCTTAATTATTTTTTGATATTTCACATTTCAACAAGATTTTGTTAGAAATCCCCTTACTCAGATCAATGTAAGATTCCAAAAAACTCATTAAAATTCCCAAAAACTGAAAAAAAACATCCAACCACACATTAAAACAGACAACAACTGACTAAAACTTCCAACCATTCATTAAAATGCCCATTAATTAATTAAAACATCCAACCACTCATTAAAATGACTAGAGAGATAAATTCACACAAGAAAGAGTAAATTTTCCCAGGGGGATGTAAATTCATCCAAGGATATGTAATCACAGCTTGAACTTCCATAGTAATGAAAAAAATCGACCATATTAGTGAAACTGCGTAATCTGGGGGAATTTTGAGCATGTAAGAAAGATAAATTTACCCAATAGCCTTAACTAAACCAAAATAGAAACTTTAACAGAGGTGCAATGGATTTGAGATAAAAACCCTTGATATTTGGGCCTATAAATGCATCCTATGGTGGTAGAAATAGGGCTATTATTATTTTTTTTAGAAAAGGAAAACCATTAATGAATTAAATTCACAAGTTTATTCACATATCCCTCTCACTTACATTCTCGCTATTCATTGGAAGCCATTAAAATCCAAACTAAAACATGATTCCACAAATCACAATCACAATGAAAAATCAAAGCAATTCACGACACAGTTGACACCATATTTACCCTAGAAATGCAAATGGGAAAACCAGATTCGAATGGGGCTCATTCTATTTCAACAATCTCTAGTTACAATGCTTTCTTGGCTCTCTTTCCATCCTCCTCTCGTTGGCCAAAACATCCTTTGAGAATGATTAAGCACGATGAAATAGGGAGAGTTAGGGTGATTTGAAGGCCAACAAGATAGCCTTTCATTTCTCATTCATTAGCCTTCTCTCCAATTTTGTTTTATTTTATTTTCATTGTTTTCCTCCCACATTCATTTTTGTCTTATTTAACTTTGAAATTACATTTATTTACATATCTTTCTTAACCTTCATTAATTGATCAATTGGATTGGAGGTATTAAGTATTACCCATTAATTGGTTTGGATCTACTTCATATCACACCTCCCCATTGAGAGGATTTTTGGTCTTTAAAATTTCAAGAGAACTAATCTAGATCAATGTGCCTTATATTTGCTTCTCTAGTACAAGGCTCTGAATCTGGCTCCTGCCAAAAAAAATTGAATCTGCCTGTAGCTCTTGATCATGGATCTATTCCTACTAGCTCTATTCCATGCCTATGGCTCTACTTCATGGCTTTGGCTACTGGATCTATTCATTGGCTATGGATCTCGCCCCGGTTGTTGGCTCACTTTGTCCCACAATGTATAACTTTTCTCATTGACTCTTAGCTTTGAGAAATATCCAATTCTAAACCCTAGACTCAACACTCATTCCCATATCTTTCTATATCTTTGAGATGGTCCATCTGAGCAGGCATGAAGGAAATTAAAATGTTGGTCTTCTTGTTCATTATGATCCCAAAATGCCACCATCACATAACAACTCCTCAAGAGAAAGTTTGGATTCCTTCTCTTGATAGGATTAGTTGTTTTTCATAATGGAAACAACTCTCTAGTGCTTTCACATGCTTGCAAGCACATCATGGAGTTCTCAAGAACTCCTTCAAAATGTCATTAACCTCTAAGAACCAATATTTGGCACATCTTTAAGACTAGATTCTTTTGATGCAAGATCAAAAGAAATTGTTGAAAAATTAATGCCTTGATGACATTTATGAAAAATAAATGAGATTAAAACAATAATTGTTAGATAAATTAAACATATTTCAATACAAATTAACACTGTAAAACATTAATATATATATGATACGTAGAATAATTGCTTACCTTGACGATTTCTATTATATTCCAACTTCCATAGGTGATGTGTCATTGTTTGTGGGTTTATTCCAGTTTCTTCTTGAACTTCTTGAACGACGAGATTTCATCCTATTGCCACATACTAGACATCCAAATTTACCCTTGGTTTGTAGACCTACAACATATGGATTAATGTTAGTATCAATTATATACCAAGGAATTTGTTTTTAAAATGCATGATATTTTCAGAAAGATATATACTATTAACGTGTAGTAGTACATTACATACCACAAAAATGTGTTAGCCCTGACACATAATGAATTGTCCATGTAAGTGTTCCATGGAATTGAATTTTCTTCTGCCCTATTGGTTTAGATATGTCGCACATAGTGATGTCAACCCATAACTTTAGTAGGTCATTGATAAGAGGCTCAATATATACATTCATATATTTAACTTGGTACTTACCTAATTGATTGAAAATGAAAATCATTACTACTTTGTAGATATGTATATATATAAGAAATTATGCGCTGAACAAGACAAATGAAATGTTGTGTTCAAAAAATGATTGTAAATAAATACCTAGAACAATCATTGCCAACATTGTGTGCTCCCTCTTTATTAACATCCAAGGAGAAAGGTTATTGTTTATAACAAAAATAGGCCACACTGATTAAATAGACCCGAGCTCACCAAATGGATTGGAATTGTCAGCTGCCAATCAAAACCTAACATTACAAGGTTCTTCTTTAAAAAATGGCCATCTTTCTTCGATGTTCCTAAATGAAAAACCATATATAGGAATTCAAAGAACACCATCTTAAATTATGTTCTATGCATGGTAATATATAAATTATGCTATTATTTGGCACCCGAACAGTCATTGCAAACATGGAATTATAGGAGAATGATAAATAATCTTGCGAGGCACATGTTGTGTTACTTGATCGGTTTGATATCCACTAATTTGACATTCTGGGTATTTAGTTTCTGATGTATATTATCCATAATAAATAATATGATCATTAGGACTTGCATCAATAGCTTGGTACTCCATTCCAATATCTTTCATGATGGTAGATAATTGTTGGTATGTGTGAGGTAAAGTATTTGATGATGGTAGGATAAATTCACCTAACAATCTACAATGTGATATATAATTATTTGATGTAAAGAATATTAATATTAAATATTGCATCCTTATAATTTACACATTAATTAATAACACTAAGAATAGAGAAACAAAACAAAAATAGACCTTTTATGTATATGTGACGAATTATATTACATACCTTAGGATCTGAGTGAGACAAGTGTTTCAAAAACCATTCAATTACACCAATTTCACCAACAATAATATAGCAGAGAGAATTCATCGAGCCTTCGTAAAGGGGTTGTTATGACTTCTCAATCATAGGTACATCATGAATATCATCAAAATTTTCATCCATTGGAGTACAAGTGTCCTGGATCAATCTATTTATACCAGTATCAATGTCATATTCTTCCATAGGACTAACTTGATCTCCAATATTCAGTCTATATTCATCATTGTGTACAACAAGATTTCTACTACTACTTGGCACATTCCCAAGATATCACTTAGGATTCCCTTTCTTTATAATTAAAATCAATCAAATGATATTAGTGTATGTAATGAATATTGAAAGGATAGAAAGTCCTAAAAAGACAATCAATACAAAAACATATAATGAGTACTAACTTACCAAGGGATGATATTCATACCCCCCTTCCACGTGTCCAAACCATCTACAATTCCTTTCAATTTTTGTTATTAAAAGTCATCTTCTATTGAATCGCCTCCAATTATTGCAGGGGAAATAACATTTCCTATCAGCGTTTGATTCCAATTCTGAAAATAACCTTTGAAGTGTCCTATCATTTTCCTCTTGAGTAATTTTATATGTCATTGTAATTAATTGTTACAAAAAAATCCAATGAAGAAATATAAGTACAATATACGAATATATTCTACGAATTTCATGCATGTAAATGCATTTTTATAGGCCAAAACACATAATACACATAATACAGAGGAAGAGGAGCTATGAACCCATGTCAGAGGAATGAAAGGAAAGGGAAACAATAGTGTGGTTTCCATTTCGTAAAAAAATTGGGAAACATCTTGGAAACATTTGTAAACATCCTTTTTAAAATGTTGGCATGCATCCTCCAATATTTTGCACCGGGTCAAAATCCAATATTATTGAAATTAGGGAAATAAACAAAACTTGAGATATCACCCTAGTATACAGTATTTAGGGTTTACAACATATCCATAGTATTGTAAGTTGTAACTTGTAAATTTCCAACTACATGCATGGATTTTTGTTGGCAGGGTTGGTACAGGTGAATCTTCCTGCGAACAAGTGGATTACCTCTTGGTATCTAGAATCCTAAGTTCAAGACAGAAAATTTCTTAACATGGACACTTACATCCATTTTAGATCTAATTAAACCAATACACGAAAATGAAGAAAATGGATACATACCTTGTTGATGGCGTTTTTCCTTGCAAAGTACAAGTTGAGCTTCAATCCTGAGCTCCTCGATAGGTCCTGTAGAACAAACAAAGATACAATGGGATTCCTATTCTATTGAGATTATATCAAACATAAATCTATCTACTGAAGACAAATTCATGTGGAACAAACATAAATTTAAAAAAAATAGGCCAAGCATTGATTATTAATGAGAACAAATGAAGAGTACTTACAGACCAAACTTGATGAAGGTGCTGCAACTTCTTCCAGTTCTCTTTGTCCAACCTATTTTCTCAAGTAATATAGATTGATTATGCTTCAATGGTGCCTCACTTATGAAATCATGAGTTTGGTATAATTCTCAATCTCCATCTTTGTTCTGTATGTTGCCTATGAGATCATTGATTTCATACCTCCAATCTTTTCATCTCAATACCACTTATAGGATAATAAGTTTGGTATCTCTATATCTTGTTGTTCTTTTCACCATGAGAAGGCCTCCTTATATAATCTTTTAGAGGCCTAATCACTTGAGAGATCTTTGGGATAATTTGAGGATTCCTCTCCTTCAGTTGTGGATCTCCCCTAAGATCATGCCTTGAACTCATATTCGAATCCAACCAACTTCAGAGATTGAGGGGATTCGTCCCTGTTTTATCTCAACAAACCAAAAACTCACCCAGAAAAGGTAGCTCTCCCCCAAAAGGGTACACAGAGCGTTCTAACACTCCCCCAAAGAAGGCTAGGTAGTGTCGACTCTCCCTGACAGTGGGTAGGGGAGTGCTACCCTCCAAAATCCATTTTTGAGTGGTTTTTCCAATGGAAGAGGGCTTGTACTCCTCGCCAAGTGATTTCTCTTCTTCAAAACCAGTCTTTGAGGTGTCTTAAGTGTCCTTATGATGTCATTAGAGGCACGACATAGGAAATACGACAATATGATTGTTGCGACACTTGCGACACTTGTGGTCAAGATGCAACACTTGCGGACAAGATGAGACACTTACAACACTTGTAATGATGACACTTGTGACACTATTGAAGTGATTAATTTTGATGTGTAACAGATTGCCCCCCAAAGTGAGAAGTTAGAAGATGATGATGATTGACGTACTTTGTAGATTTTTTCAATAAAGGGTATGGATGCAAAGCGACTGGGAAAAGATGCACACAACCATCAAACAAATATTATGACATGTTTCACACCCAAGGAAGGCATACGTATGCTTGAGTGATAAATACTTTCTCAGGTATGGCCACCATAGAATACACCGCAGATCCATAATTATATTGACAAATAGGTATATCCACTGAGGATACAATATGGATCTATACTCCTATGACCTGAACTGATCATAGCCATGAAGAATACACAATGGATCTCTGAAATAAAAAGACATATCCACGACCAATACAAAGTGGATCTATGTAACAGTGTATGTGTCAATGTTCAAAGAAACTCCATCTCAACCTAGGAAAAGTATGTATAAAAGTGATGACTCAACCCAGGGTATTCTTACCAATCCTGATGTAGTACAAATCTGACCACCATGTGAATACATGTCTTGATGTTGAACATGGCAGAAACTACTTGATTACTGGTCAATGAGGGAAACCATTAACAAGCGTCAGGGAGCTCACCATTGATGTCAATGGTTCCCAAAGTACTCTAGTACATTCCAACGAATGTGAATGAATGAGATAAAGTTGAACATCTGTGGAATCACCCAATCAAGGGTCAATGATGTAAACCCACTGTCGGACATGAGGAGGCATGCAGGTCCCAAGATACTAACTGGTTCCTAAGTCTACTTCTTGGATAATGTGGTGAAGTTGACAGGAATAGACTTGTCTAAGGAGGGCCTTGATGTATCCCCCATCAACGAAACGAAACAGAAATAGAGATGTAATTAGTATATCAAATGAACATGGACTGACATGGGTATTAAAATAGGATATTTGTGATGGCTGATTCTCGAGGCAGATACTTCCCTTGACCACTGAGGCATGATGACAAAAACTTGACATAGACCAAAACATGATGATTCCATGGACACTATAACTTTCGTCGGGTGACCCAAAGGAGTAATAAAACTTAGAGAATTGGTTAAGTGCATAGGTTCAACAGATTGAAATGCGTGCAAAGATAAAATGTCATGTTCAAGGGAAACTGTAAGGGTTATTGGTAATGTTCTCAAAAACTTCTTGTCTTGCTTCTTTCAATTTTTCTCCCATCCAAATAGATGAGTACCTCTTTTTGGTTTAACGAGCTCGAGGAGGGTAACACATGCTCGATATAACTCACCTTCGGTAATTTCCTCTTCTTTTGTTTAATGAATTAGATGAAGTAAGGGTTTGATATCATATGATCCCTTCAATGTATGATTGTTGAATGAGTCTAGAGAAGGTAAACTCGGTGGTTTTTCATATTTAGAGAGTCTGAAAATGACTTAAAGACGACTCAAATTTTGTCCTTTTTCATAATGTTAGTCTTGCGAGGCCAAAAAAGAGATAAATTATCACTCGAAAGATGCCCTTTCAAACCTTTTAACTAGTGGGAAAGGAAGCAATGTCACTCGACAATATTTTCACATTTAGAGAGTCTGAAAAGAGTTTAAAGAAGACTCCAGGGGGTTCCTTTTTTGTATAACCTTTACAAGTCCGAAAAAGTGATAAAAGTCTACTCGGTTACATTCTCACATTGTTTTGAGCACAAGAAAGAACAATGACTAAGCTCGGTACTCTCACCCCAGCTTGAAAGCTAGTGGATTAACTCCAGAATGATCATCAAAGGCTGGAGACATGCCCCCCCCCCCCAAGCTTCAATTCATTCACCGACTTTGAGGTTGTCACGAATTTCTGTACTAGACGGAGAAAAAGGATACAAGTGGAGGAAAAGAAGGTTAAAATATGAGATGTAACGAAAGACTCAACTCGACATCTACAAGATCTAGCGAAAGACTTGACCTGACAGGAGAGGTGATTGTTTCATTTTTTAACGAGCTTGACACAGGAAAATAACTATGCTCAAGGTTCTGGGTTCAGTCCCCAGACTTCTGTTTCATTTTTTTTTAATGAGCTTGCTATAGAGAGGAAAAACTATTCTCATGACCTCTATTAAAAACTATGCTCATGGACTCTTCTTGATCATGGCTTCCAAGAGGATAACACTTTGGAAGGAAACCATGTCAAGGGACAAAACTCGGTCATGGATTCCAAGAGATATTCACTGGATGGAAGAAGAATGCTCCAGAAGGAACATATGTCGAGGGTCTTGTCAGGGGTAAGGAGATAAGGCTCTAATAGCCCTACCAAAGAGATCACCATGTCAACTACTGGATCCAAGTCATCGAAAGTTGAAGTCATCGGAGACAATGCCACATAATTAACCTGTGGTAGGGGTGATACCGACTGCATATAAGAACCATTTAGGGAGGTCATTGGGTTGATAGTCAAGTTAGGGCCAAAAAATGAAAGTTCATCAATAGTCACCATTCTTCCATCATGCGGGAAAGACAACACATGGAAAAAAATGGACACAATAGCTTTCATAGCATATACATAATCTCACCCAAGCAGAAAATTGAAATCCAAGGGGTCTTTCACTACAATAACATCAATAAAGATTGTTTTCCCTCCCAAAGTTACCCAAAAATGAGGAAGGATCCCTAAAGGGTTACTGGTTCTTCTATTGAAAGCGAACAGAGTCTAGGTAACTGGCACAATCTAAGGATAACCCAAAGCTTGCCAAGCAATAGAGGACAAAATACTAATGGATGAACCTTCATCTATCAGTGTCTGAGGAAAGGCCCGACCAAAAACCTGTACTGTAATCTTGAAAGGTATGTGAGAGGGAAGACGAGGTCTAGTTAGCACACCCCAATAAAAAATGATGCCCTCATTACCTGGAGGGGTTTTCGCAGGACAAGGAGGAATGCCCCCTGACACGATAGATCCTGTATCAATGATAAAAATGTGGGAAGTATCGAGTTTACTCTCTAGAGGGAGAGTAGGATCGATCGATGGTGGAACTAGATTGACCACTTTGGCACTCATCAGAGGAGGAGTGGGATTGACCAATGATGTAACATGAGCAACCACTTTGGCACTCATCAGAGGAGGATTGGGATTGACCGGTGATGTAATCGGAGAAGCCACTTTGGCACTCGTCAAGGGAAGAGTGGGATCGACTGATGGCAAAGTCGAATCAACCACTTTGACACTCTTTGGATGAAGGGTGGGACTTACCAATGATGGGACTAGATCATTCATTTGGGTTTCACTTTTCATATGAAAAGTGGGGCTAATCGATGACAGAACTGAATGAGATATTTTGGTGAGTGGTTCAATCAAGGATGAAACTATATTGACCACTGGATCAACCAGACTAATCGAGGATGGAATTGGATTGACCATTCTATCAACTAACAATGGGTTGGGAGAAATCTTACGATAACCAATTGGAATTTGAATCTTTTCCAAAAGAGAAGAAGCCTCGTCTATATGAGGAAAAAGGTGAGAGTAATGGCCACCTTCGCATAACATGCAAGGGAATTTTATAGTTATCTTCTTCTTACCAACCTTAACGTCACTAGTTGATGGGGCATCATTAGCGTGTCTATTCGGGGTCGATGATGTGGAGGACCACACTTCTAAGATCTTTTGAATACCAGGGCAATACCTCAAAAAAAGGTCACCCTTAGAAAGAATGCAAGGGAATTTAGGTTTCAGATTCTTCATTTGAATCTTATCTACCTTATCAACACTCCCATTACTATTAATAGTAGCTCATTGCTTAGATCCAACATTTGATGTAGTTGGAGGCTTGGTCCCTTTCTGGTTCTTCTTGATTCTTCTCTTTTTGTTTCTTCTTCTTCTTATCAATCTGGCTACTTGCTTGAGAACTTTCACTAGGCGAAGAAGGAGAGATGGAAGGAGACCTGATGGGCGAAGAAGGAGAAATGTCAACATGAGGTTGATGTGTGGGCGGTGTGCTTACATCTGAAGCACCTTCATTCAAGATGACCGGAGTGGAAAAAAACCATACTGGTAACCTAATTGTGAGACCTAAAAAGCTCAAAGTAGCAATGTAAGGAGGACCAATGTTTCTGTAAGAAGACAAAAAAAAGGGTTCCATTGGAAAATGGATTCCTTCATTGGTCATCCCAGGAATTGATGCCATAAAAATAAAGCTCCAACCTAGATTCTGCTAGGGAGAACAAACAACACACACCAAAAATCTGGTAAGCAAGAAAACAAACAAAACCTTCTCACAATGAGCACACTAGTTAGTGATGAAATCCAATGTTGCGGGAACAAAGTAAAAAAGGGGCTGAGATAGAGCAGGTGGAAACATTATGTTGATGACCTGCTTAACGAACTTACACCCTGCTGCAAGCTCCCACACATAATCATGGGTATACCCTCCAAGGATCTTGATTGAGTTTGGCCAAAGTCGATTCTAGGTACTGTGAAGACTTGCCCCTCCATAGTCACTTTGTGTAAATACCGTAAATATATAGGTCACTAAGTTTACCAACTACAACAGTGATGCCTGGGGAAACAGTCAATAGTCTGATCCACACACAAGGGCAGGGTATCTAGCCTGAAATCAACTTGAAAGGCTTCCACTCATCATTATGGGTATACCTTCAAGATACCCCCATAATACTTGTGATCTCTACACCAAGACCAACAAAGAAGGGTGAGTAACTTTACCAGTGTTAATGCGACCTCGTGATTGACCCTTATGTGAGAAGGGATTCCTAGGAAAAAATGCAACAATTGGATTTCACCGTTCCCTAACACAAGATCCTATGTTTGTTTTCATCTTTGGAAAGTTATCTTTCACACCTATTCCAAATCCCTACAACTAATCTAATGTAGGTTTGCTACCAGAAAATGTCTAATCAATTTTAGTTTAGCGCTTGATTTTTAAGGTTGTTGTTACTCAAAAGGAAAGTGGCATGGACAATATGGTGTTTTGACAGACTCGAAAGTTATTCAAAGAGATGAATATTCAATCTTTTCATTTCGATGAAATCTATTCTACAAGAAAGGGAAAACATTTATCATTGTCCCAAAATGTCAAAAAACATGCAATTCTGCTACTTCAAATGCAAGCTAACTTCACGACCCAAAAGCAAGAATGCATTCAAAAAATGAGAACTAAAAGAAAACAAGTATAAGCTTGTTCTAACAAGAAATCAATCAAGGATACTAAAACCAATATGCATCCAAGGAGTACAATGAAATGTAGAGAAGAATCTAAGAAATGATAGGGAGAAAGAGAAAACACTCAAAATTGTCTCGACAAAAACACAGTTAGAAAAGGCAATTTTACGTTTCTAAAAGAGGACTGAAGCTCTAATAAATACAAAATAGAATTAAAATCATAAAAAAACATCGATAACCAATCCAAATAAATTCACAAATTATCCACAAAGACCGCGTAAAGACTTCCACAAATCAAGCTGAAACAATATGAGCAGAAAAGGGCAATAAATATCTGAAATAGAGACTAGCGCTCCCTGTCTAAAGGGTAAAGAGAACTACAATGCTCCCTAAATCACTATAGGGGAGATCTGATGATATACCAGCTCTTTGATATGGCCTACAGAGGGGCGTTGGTCCTCCCAGAAGGTCAAAAAAAGAGCCAAAAAATTGCAAAAACTTCACCCAAAATGCATAAAAAATGGTGAAAATGCTAGTGAAGGTAGGAGAAGGCTAATGGATCATAAACACACAGAAAAATTGATCTGAAAGGTGGTAAAAGGGCAGGTACAAACTAAGGAAATACAATAGTATTCATTCCCTAGTGGAGTCGCCAATTTTTGTTACAGGTGAATCCTCCTGTGGACAAGTGGATTCCCTCTTGGTCTCTAGAATCCTAAGGCCAAGATAGAAAAGTTCTTAAAATGGACACTGACATCCTTTTTACATATAATTAAACCAATACATGAAAAGGAATAAAAGGTATATGTACCTTGTTAATGGTGTTTGTCCTTGCAAATTCCAAGTTGAGCTTCAATCCTGAGCTCCTCGATAGGTCCTGTAGAACAAACAAAGATGCAACATGCTTCCTATTCTATTGAGATTAGCTCAAATATAGATCTATCTAATAAATACAAATTCATGTGGAATAAACATAAATTTTAAAGAAACAAGCCAAGCATTGATTATTAATGAGAACAAATGAAGAGTACTTAGAGACCAAACTTTATGAAGGTGCAACAACTTCTTCCAGTTCTCTTTGTCCAACCCCTTTGCTCAAGTAATATAGATTTATTATGCTTCAATGGTGCCTCACTTATGAGATCATAAGTTTGGTATAATTCTCAATATCCATCTTTGTACTATATGTTTCCTATGAGATCATAGGTTTCATACCTCCAATCTTTTCATGTCAATACCACTTATAGGATCATAAGTTTGGTATCTCTATCTCTTGTTGTTCTTTTCACCATGATAATACCTCCTTATATAAGCTTTGAGAGGCCCAACCACTTGAGATATCTTTGGGATAAGTTGAGGATTCCTCTCCTTCAGTTGTGGATCTCCCCTAAGATCATGCCTTGAAGTCATATTCGAATCCAACCAACTTCAGAGATTGAGGGGATTCTTCCCTTCTTTAGCTCAACAAACCAAAAACTCACCCAGAAACGGTATGTCTCCCCCAAAAGGGTACACATAGCATTCCAACGCTCCCCCAAAGAAGGCTAGGGAGCGTCGGCGCTCCTTGACAGTTGGTAGGGGAGCATTGCCCTCCAAAATCCATTTTTGAGTGGGTTTTCCAGTGGCAAAAGGATTGTACTCCTTGTCAAGTGATTTCTCTTATTCAAAACCAGTCTTTGAGGTGTCTTAAGTGTCCTTATGATGTCATTAGAGGCACGACATAGGAAAGATGGTAGTATGATGTTTGCGACACTTGTGACAGTTGTGGTCAAGATGCGACACTTGCAGACAAGATGTGATACTTACAACACTTGTAATGATGAAACTTACGACACTATTGAAGTGAGTAATTTTGATGTGTAACAAGGGCATGCATTTTTCATCATGCCATGTTTTCATGGTTTGTTATGCATTTTTCCCTTTATGAATTCTTTTCCATTTACAAGGAAGTTTTTATCCTCTATGCACATAAGATGGTTTTTCATTTTTAAATGAACAAATAACCGTATTACAATATGTAAAATAATAAAATAAAAACTCCATAATTTGAATCGCTCAATTTGGAGGTCATATGAGTGATCAACGTGCATTTTACAGAAAGATAGTTTTTCCCTCCATTTTATAAAAAGTCTTCAATCTTGGTTCAGGGTAGAAGTCCTATTTCATTTGAAATTGCACTTAGGGTGACATAGGTGGATTTATAATTTATTATATTCACCCTAAATCTCTTATAACTAAATTTCAAGCTATATAGAAGCATGGACGTGCATTTCCATTAGGTCACTTTCTATTGTTTTGGTCTTTCAATTTACAAGGAAGATTTTCCCTCTTTTACAGAACAACCACATTTATGTTTGAAAATGAAAATAAAAATGTGTACACAAGTGTAAATTATCTAATACACCCTCAATAAATTGAATGTCTCAAATTGAAGGTGTTGTAATACCTGGGCATGCATTTTATAAAAGGCTACAAGTTAGAGTTTGAAAGAAAAACATGTATTTCTTACGTATGAGTGTGCAATTTTAGAGGTGGAGACTATAATAATATTGAATTAGGTTTTTACGCAATAACAAAAACTCAACTAATCCTTCCATTATTTTCCAAATGGTTGGCATGAAAAATCAATAATGGAAACAATGAGGATTGGATGGGTGGGAAATTGTAACACACCCATCCTACAGTAAGACATAAAATAATTTATGCCTTAGACTTGCATTTTAGAGGACACAATGGGAAATTTCATAAAAAAAAAAAACTTTTGTTGTGCATGAAGGGTAAAAAATGCCTTGTAAAACAAAGAGGTCAAATTTTTAAAATGGGTCTTGTTGAAATGCACACTAGACTGAGGGGATGCAAATCCAATGGTGAAATTGGTATGATTATATCATGGATATACAGGCTTATGAAACATTCATTCCTTCAAATAAATTATGCATGCCCGGTGGTGAAAAATGCACATCCTCAAAAGGAAAAATGCATAAAATTAATGTATGAAAATAGGGAAGATGGAAAATCCATGCACTACGAAGAAAAATGCATGCCTTGTGTTGGTAATTCTATGTTGACCTTAAGAAATTACATGAAAATAGAGTATTAAGGAATATGCATTCCTTGTAAGGGAAAAATACATGTCTCAAGTTGAAATTGCATGTTGACGGCATGGGATTGCATGTTTACATAGTAACGAGGAATATGCACACCTTGTAAATGACAAATGCATTCCTTCACTATAAAAATACATGCCCTAGACATGTTATGCAGCCCTATACTCGCCTAAACCCTAAAGTATTATTACTTATCCCATTTGAATGGATTGCATAGGAAGATGAATGAAAATGGATGTTGATCCATTATGTATGATTGATGCTACTATGGTATATCTTATAACAACCCTGAACCCATGTTTGACAAATTTTCTAGAAACACACATATGTAGTTAACCTTCTATGTTGAGTCATTTTCCGAGTCCTGGAATATTAGAAACTCAAAGTAGTTGTAAGTCTCCCACACCTATGATTGATTGAGTGTGTCTGTTTGTATTATAGTCAGCAACGTTTGAAATTTTACTTTCAAAATTACCTAATTCATCATGGGAATCATTTTTTTATTTTCCAAGATACAACTCCTGACCGAGAAAACCCTAGAGTGAATCCCCTCATCTAGAGAATGAAATATTTTCATTAATTCTCAAAAATCCCATTTCCATTATTAAAACATGATGCAAATCTGCTTAAGTGTTCTTATAAAAATGCACGTGAAGTTATGTAGAAGTGTTATTTGTAATAACTAATATCTCATCTATAAAGATGAATTTAATTTTCTTATCAAAAGTTATTTGAAGTAAAATATACCAATATAACCCTAAATCATTTTAAAAGAAGTTAGTTTCCTTCCAAGGGTTTCCTCAGTGTGAGCATGCATTCCATGGCTCCCATTCCTCAGCGTCCATTCATGTTAGCATGCATTCCTCAAAAAATCATTTCAAAGTTGAACTAGTAAAACCATGGCCACAATTGAAACAAAGGTGTCCTCTACCATGAGCGCAGCAATTGGAACAGGTGGTTCCAAAGATGAAAATTTCACTGTCAAGAAATTCCAAGAGTGTGTTGAATCATGGAGAGACATAACGTATTGCCCAACATGTGTGATGAATATCCTGAGAACAGAATAGGTTTTCGACTTTATGTTTTGACCCTTCCATTTTGAAAATGATGATATAGATAAGGCCATAGATAATTATGATGACATGGATATGAAACTAAAACTATTTGGCCAAATCCTTTACCTAGACATTGAATTTCTTGCGAGAGAAACAAAAATTTCATGTAGAGCGGGAGCAACATTTAAGTCCAATAAAATATCCAAGGTAGAAAATATGGAGATGGCCAATAAAATATGTGGGAAAAAACTATTTGTTCTGAGGAACGGTTTAAGAATGCTAGATGTTCCCAAGGGACTATACAAGTCTTTTATTAAAATTTTCCTTAGGAAAATTGTGAATCATCATAAGAATGATATTTCTGATGACTGCACGAGGCTAGTAATTTATTGGTTTGAATTCAGGGTCATAGATGTCCCTCATCTATTGGCTAAAAAATTACACCATGCCCTTGAAGAAGTTAAAAAAGAGAATATTAAGTTTAGTTTCATGGACACACTGCAAAAAAATTATTGATTTATATCAACTGATGAACAGACAAGCCCTCTTAAAACCTACATTAAGATATCAAAAACAAGGAAACCCATTGAGGAAGTACCCGAACATATTGCAGTTGATGGTGTGGAAATCAATTATGATACAATTTATAAAGATGAAGTTAATGATGTAAGAACTATAATAGACTATATGCATCTATGAATGAAGCCGAGGAGAAGGAAGGTATGGACCATTATCATATTTGTGTTACTTTAGAAACTATAATTTTTATAATTCCTCCTAATATTCCATTGCTTGAGTATAATGTCCCTGTTATGGGCGTTGTTTCTACCTCTCCAAGTTCATATGTGAACAATCCACCATACATTTTTATAATAGAGTCATTTTCAAGGAATTGGATAGAATGATGCATTACAGACTTGTTGGAATGGAGGATTCTTCCTCCATATACACATAGAAGGTAAAGTGAAAAATACAACACATCAATAATATGGAATTCTCAAAGAAGATTGGAAATCTGTAAAATGCAATTGCAAGGAAAATACAACAATCAAGAAGCATAATACAGGGAAAATATTGTATTATAGATGCATTAAAAAGTGAGGCATCCCTCATTATAGAAGAATGTAACAGGGAGATTGAATATGTCAAGGAAATGTTCAGAATTTTCTTGGCTACATATGCAAGAACTATTTCAAATCTTGAAGAATAATTTAAAATAAGGCCATAAGTTTTGAAAATACTTACATTGAATATTGCAAGTAATCTAGAGGAGGATTAATTAAAAGAGAGCTTGAACAACAAACAGGGACTTATTTAAAAATTTTAAGTTGAATTTGAAAATACAATGATAGAGCTACGTCAAAAGCATAATTCAGAGATTGAATAATATAAGAACAAAGTGGATAGTTTGAAGAAATAAAATTGTAACCAATATACTAAGTTGAATCATAAAAATATGGAATTTCTCAAAGAAAATGGGAATATTAGAGAAATTAAAAATGAAATAAAAATGCTTAATAAAGAAGGTGGTAATGGCAAGGATGCAAGTAAAAGTAAGGGTATCGGTAAGGGAAAAGGTAAAACTAAGGGAACTACAACAAAAGAGAAGAGTACAGAACTTGAAAAGGAAATAGAAAGTCATAGAAAATAAGGTGGAAAACATCATCCTGATAAAGGTAAACTTTAGGGTATGTGTAAGGGTAAAGAAAAATCCAAGGAATTATAGCAAAACAAATTCCTTCAAAAGACTTGGAAAATTCCAGAGAAGTAAAAGAGAATATGTATCAGGAAGCTAAAGTATTAAGTGTCAGACATTTGTATTAGGTTGATGGACAATTGGTATTGATTGTTGGTTGTCATTTATGTCAACCATTGGAGAGTGATATTGTATATTGATGTCAACCCTTAGTCATTGATGTTAACCCTTGAAGAAATTTCGATAGCGAATTCTGGTAGCACAATGGTTTGGGCAATGAACCCAAGATTGTTTGATGGATAATGGTATGAGTTTTGATATATTTGTAGGTAATACTATTCCATATGGATATTAAATGTCATTCTATTTCCTTTGGTATGTGGAATGTCACATAACTCTTGACGGTTAGAGAGTTATGGCCATGGGAAGTTGGAGAAAGGTTTGGGTAATGGAACCAAGTTTGTTTGATGGATAATGGTATGAGTTTTGATATTTTTGTAGGTAAGAATATTATATATGGATAGTACATGTCATGCCATTTCTAGTAGTATGTGGAATGTCACATAACCCCTCATGGTTAGAGAGTTATGGTCATGTGAAGTTGGAGAACCTTCATGAGTCATCTAGAAGCCCCAAAAGGTCAAAGTAGTCAAAGTGGTTTCAAAGATTTTAGAAGGTAAATAATGAAATGAAGTGATGAGTGTACTAAAATTTAAAGTGAATAAAAAATAAATTATTTAAATAATAAAGTTAATGGAGAAATTACTAAGTTGAAAAGTGGTTAGAAGTGGGTTAACCCTAAAATAAGGAAAATGGGTTAAGATGGTTAAAAGGGAACCCCTTGAGGAAGTTACATGAAAGTATAAATAAGAGGCAAGGCTCTCTCATTTTAATCACACTTGAGAATATTGAATATCTACAGGTGAATGAGGTAACCAAAGGATATCTAAGCTGAATTTCATAGGGAAGGTGAAGTAAAGATGGTCGAAATTCAAAGGAGGATGAATTATTTTGATGATGCTTTCTAAAGTATGTTATTTACAGGTCATCTCACCATTTTTGCAATATATTTTTTTCTAGAATGATTCAAACTATGAAATTGGGAGGCCATTGAGGAAACATATAGAATAAGTTGTGATATAAATTTTAGCTTGTGGGTCTTTTATTTTTGGAGTTACATGCTGTGGAAAATAGGGTTTGTGACTAGTGCTGTAACTAATTTAAAATAGGTGTTTCGGGTAAACACGTCATAAATTATTCATAACAGAACCAAATTCTTTAAGACCAAATTTATTGGTTAGACTAAAGTTTTTAGTATTCTGTGTACAATTTTCAGATCCATATAAGAAATTTCTTGTGTGGAGCATGCTATACAAGTTCGCTCTCTAGAATAAGCCATAATTTAACAAGGTATGCCATTTTTCTATAAATCCTTTTCCGAGAGGTTCCAAGTAGTGAAGTCTGGAGGAATTGCATAAAAGACGTTGAAGAATAGTGTGTATCATTTTTAGATCGTTATTCATTATAGGTACATAGTTATGATTATTTCAATTTAGGGTTGTTGACTAATCCAAAACTAGTCATGTGAGACTAAAGTAAAGTTTGATGAGAATGCTAGTCTCTTGTTGTTAAAGTTAAGGAATGTTTGCAGGTATGTGATGTTATACACTAGGTCTATTACACAGTTAAAAATCATATTTGGATGATGAAATTGATGAGGGATTTTGGTTCAGGTACATGTTCGGTACATGGTTGAGACAAGTAGTTGATGAGTTGGCACATACATGAGGTGTATATTTGATGATGTTGGTACATATTGATGAATCATATTTTATGAGTAGTTGATACATGATTGGTACATGGTTGGAAGCACTTGTTAGTAGTATTGTTGACACATGGTTTATGTATGATGTAGCATACTTGTATTGGTATATTATTAGAAGAACATATTGATCTTGGTGATGATTATGAGTTGTTGTGTTATGCTTGGTTGATGC
>ML784165.1:145431-160438 GCA_009831015.1 Picea engelmannii
AATGCTATTTTATTTATGTCGGCTTTAGGCCATTAGTTTTAATTTAGATTAGTAATGTTATTTTAATTATGTCGGCTTTAGGCCATTATTTGTAATTATACCTCCTAGTCTCCTATATATACCAAGGAGACATTTTCATTTTGGATCATCTTGGACTTGAACATTTAAGTGGGGTAAAAGAAGGTTGCCCCCTCGAAGAGGCTTATTATCTGAAATTATCTCTGTTTCAAGGCGTTGAGTACTTTGCCTGAGGTTTTTCCATGCTATATTGATGTTTGGTTCTTAACAGAGAAGGTCTTGAAAAAACCTCCCAAACAACCTTGGGTAGCTACAAAATAGAATTTGTTTATATACCATGTACTCCATGTAATTATATTTAAATATGTAATATATATCATTATTCTAGCAGTTTATTAACAATGTATTTTATTTTATGTAGTTAATTATATGCATGATTCTATATAGTTATTGACATGTATGATTGTGTATAGTCACATATCAATGTTTGTAATACTTTAAAAGTTACTTGAGATTGAGGTATACATGTATACACCACCATTCTCATCTTGTTTGCAATATGTTTGAGTAAAATATAAGTAGTTTCATGTACTTGACATTTTTATATAATAATGGTAATTTCATAGATTTATCTTTGTTATAATGAATATGAAACCTATATGTATCAAGTATGAGTATGGCTTGTAAAAAAATAATTGTGCAGGAAAGTTAAAATACATACACAAGCTACAAATGAAACATTTGCCCAATTTCATCCACAATGGTAATTTTCATACCATGACCACTCATAATCCAATATATCGATAAAATATATATAACCAACACTTAGCACAAGAAATACATACATACACACACACACACACACACACACACACACACACACATATAGTCTTAAACCCTAATATGCAATCAATCTTGCACAAATACCCTACTGGGTATGTTCATATACAACAACAGTCCACAATCACAATATTTCACATGAGGAATTATTAATCTATCATCTATTACTACAAAGAATTTCATACTTGTATATTTAACAATACATATTATTTCAAGCATGTAACCCCAAACAAAAATGTGTATTTCACCTTACAACAAATTCTAGGGATCAACAACATATATATCGTTAGAAATAAATGGATGTGGTCATTTTTCCATACAGAATATAACAATATTTTCACCCAACCATAGGCACAAAGGCCACCCCTGAGCACCTTAACCTTGACAGATAGAATAATTCTGATAACAAACCAATAGCTAACCAAGGATAGAGAATCTTTCTCCAAGGATAGCACACCAAGAAATAATAACAAAAAACCAAGAAGAAATTCCAAACAATAACCAAGAGAAAGTCCAAACCATAACCAAAATGCCAGTTGGAGCAGCTGCAACTGCACTCCCTCTCCAAACTTGCACACCACTAGACCTTATGCAGTTGTGAGAGTGTGAGTGAAAAATGAGGTCTAGCACCCTCTACTTATACTTATTTATCTTACTTGACTTGGCCTACTTCTCTTTCTGGAGGCTAATAACTCAATATTAAATATTATCTTGAGTTGACTTGTCTCCTAGGGTTATTATCCAATGTTTTAGGGTTTCTCTTGACTTCCCAGAATATTCTAGTCTTGTCAAGGGTTACATGTGGAGGTTAATACCTCCCACAACTACCATAATATAAAAAATCCCTCCTAGCTAGGGAAGTATTAAAGGTAGTGTTATTGATCATAGACAGAACATTCAACCAGTAGCATCATCATATCCCCACAGGATATCTCATGATCATATAGATCAACTCACGAGAAACATCATCACTATCAGTGTCATTTGATAGCCTCAAATGCATCATATCTCGAAGCCATACTCCATGTGAGTACTTGGGGATGATGTTGAATAAGTCACTCACTCCACAGAGTGATACAAGAACTATTCTTCTAATTTGGACATATGTCCTAGAAGAATAATTATTCCAACAGATGTTGGAAGCCATGCCATGGGCTACAAGGAATATTCTTATAATCTGGACATACGTACTAGAAGAATGATTGTCTTGGACCATTTTCCCTCTGACCACTATTGTGAACTCAAGGATAATTTTTGTCCTATACCAATCTCTCCACTCTGGTCAATACTGTGAACTTAAGGAGACAGACCATTCTTCTAATCCATACATATGTCCTAGAAGAATAGTTGTCGATGGTGCATCAACAATATGTCAATCTGGACCATTCTCCACAGGGAGAATGTCTGTCCACTAGTAATCAGTCATGCCTCGACCATTCTCCTCCTAGAGAATGTATTTCCATCAACAAATTGACTATCCATATAGCTGGAAATCATCTCCAACACTTGTGATATTCTAAATGGAAATCATAATAATGTCATCCAATAGAACACAACTATGTCTATCCATAGTAGTACACAACTACTATCTAGTGGTACACAACCACACCTGGTAGCACATGACTACTAACTAGTGACACATACTCACTACCATTCGATCACATTCACCACAGTAGCATACAACTATTGTCTAGAGATATACAGTCTCCACAACAATCATATCATCTAATATCAACCTGTATAAAAAATATCATGATACAAACTGAGTCATCTGGGCCATTCTTCCACTCACATCTATGATACATTGAAGAGCATCTTCACTCTTAAATTAAAACATAATCCATGGGATATTTGGACTATTCTTCCCAAGCATAGAAGAATAATTGTCCATGATTTATGATCTTGGACCATTCACCTAACTGGGCCATTCCTCCAGCACTAATCATAGTGAAACCTTGAGGGAATGAGTCTTCCCTAGGGAATGCATGTCCTTGATTGATAAACCTAGATCGGTCACCTAAATGGAGCATTCCCCTGGCACTAAACATAGTGAAACCTGGAGAGAATGTCTCTGCCCTAGAGAATGAATTTCCGAACCATTTCCTATGGAAATGACTGTCCTGCACCAACCTCCAAAGTGAACCATTCTTCTTAATTTCTCACAACTGTGAAATTTGAAAGAATGATTTCTTGGTGAGGCATACAATTCTACTTGACCACTACTTAGAGTGACTTCCAAGAAGAATGATTGTCCTAGACCATTCCCCCACACTAGACATAAAGGGAATAGATGTCTATGGTACATCAACAATCTATCAAACCATTTTCAGTACAAAAATGACTTTCTAATTTGGACCATTTTATGAACTGGAAAATGCCTGTCTGTGAGAAATCTCGAACCATTTTTTAGACTGGAAATGAACTGCCTGACCTGGACCATTTTCCGAAGTAGAAAATGACTGTCCATAAATCAATAACATATTATTTCTCCCTCCCAACCTGAGAGTAATCTCTTCCTTTTTCAATGAGGAAGTCATCTCCACAAGCCCCATCTTTTGCCTTAAGTACCTAGTCTTTTCATCTTGGATAGAGGCTTTACCAAAATATTTTCTATCTACTCATCTATGGAGATATATTGGAGAACCACTTCTCCCCTCTAGACTTTATCACAAATAATATAATGCTTGATCTTAATGTCCTTTGACCTATCATGGAACACTAATTTCTCTAAAATATTCACATAGCTCTGATCATCATAATATATCATGGTTGAATTTAGAACCTAATTAGTCAGTCCAAAAACCAACTTATGGATCAACATTGCTTCTGTACAAGTATTACAAATTGCTATATAATTTTCTTCTGCAGTGTTGAGTGCAACATAATTTTGTTTCCTATTGACCCATGCCATTGTGGAAAAGCTCAAATTGAAACATATCCAAGTATCACTTATTTTTTCATCTTCACTCCCTTCCCAATCTGAATCGATAAATCCATGCAGTTGTATATCATAACTTAAACATCCCACAAAACAAATATCTGACTGAGTATTATCCAAATACATTAATGAGTCAATCAATTGATGATACAGAAACAGTTCTACTGGATTAGAGTCTCTCAACTTCTTTAGATATTCCATCATGGGAGTTTGTCATGGATTTGCAATTCATCATCCCAGACTTCTAAAGAACCATTTCAATATACTTCCTCTATCATAGGAAGCTTTCACCATGCTTATGTTGTACATGGGAGGCTCTGCACCAGATTTTCTTGAATCCATACAAGGTCTTCTTCCATCTGCATACAAGGGTTTCTTTCTGGTGTACCTAAAAACCTTGATGTTTCTCTACATACAATTCTTCTTCAATTAATCTGTTTGAGAAGAACAGTCTTTACATTCATCTGATGTAAACTCCAACCCATGGATACTACATGAGATATAATGTCTTAGGTAGAGGTATATCTGGTTACTGCAACAAGTTGTCATCGTAGTCTTCTCACTCCTACTAGGAGAACCCTCTAGCCATGAGTCTTGCCTTATATCTATCAATGCTTAATTCATTTTCACAATTTCTCACATACATTGTTCTTCATCAGATATTCCTTCCAACAAGAACAAACATGAATATATATCTAGAGGAGATCTATTAGTTCAACTTGCAAACAAGTACAATAAGAATCTATATCAAGAATATTCATATGCAATCAAGTATTCATTGCACCTAGCAATAATAGAATATTTCAAAGACTTCTTTCACAATTTTTAATGTAGTAACTATCACCTTTGATATACACAAATTTGAATCTTAACAATTTAATCAAACCTGGAACTTGAAGCCTTAACTGTTATAAAGGGTGCACTTGTTCTTATGAGTGAATTGAATCCAAGATTATAGCTTGGAAAAGATCTCTAGTGCTTTCCCTGCAAACACACTCATGTTTTTCTAGATGATATAACTTAGATAGCATATATAAGTGTATAGATTTGAAACCTTGTAGCAGATTGTCCAACTTGTCTTCCTATCTGAAACTAGATACCATCTTGACAAGAAGAGATTAGAATTTCAATGATTAGAACAAGCTAGAAACTCTAAAATTTCAACTTTGACCACAAAATCAATTTGACCATTCAACCTTTGACTTTGACTAGTCAACCTTTGACTTTAACTAGTCAAACTTTGACTTTGACTCTGACAAAAGATTCAAACTTCACATTTTTGTTGAATGAGAGTACCAAGAGGTGTGCTAGGCTAGGGCACACTAGGATGTCCAAGAATTAGGTCAAATGATTCACCAGAAGTGCCTCACCACAAGGGTTAGGGTTTGTTGCAGTTGCATAATCAGAAAACCTAGTTGCAGTTGTAAATGGTGCCATAGCCATCTTAAAAAATAACTTCCCAATCTATGTTCTAGTGGTTAGACTTTCTGAAGCTAGTGTGGGCCCATAACCTGCTAGAAATAAAGGGATATGATCATTTTCCCATAAACAATATAGCAATATTGTCACCCAAACATAGGCACAAAGGCCACCCCCGAGCACCTTAACCTTCATAGATAGAATAATTCTGGTAGTAGACCAATAACCAACCAAGGCTATCCCACCTTTCTCCGAGGGTAGTGCACCAAGAGAGAGTCCAAAACAAGTAGAAACCAAGAAGAAAGTCCAAACCATAACCAAGAGAAAGTCCAAACCATAACCAAAATACCAGTTGCAGCAACACTCTATTAGGTACCTAGCCCCTCACGTATGTAGAATAATATATTTCCATTTAACAAATGTCAACATTAATAATGCCTGGAAATAAGGAATATTAAGTCCAATTTAAGAAGACCTAATAGAAGCTTTCGCTTCTAGAAGGATATTCCTCTAGATGGTTCTTTTGATAGACATATTTAGTATAAATAGGAGTCGAGGGTATGAGAACTTTTGTCTTGGATATTATTGTAATAGAGTTATGCTCTGCTGGAGGTTTACACCTTGAAGAGGCAAGTGAACATTGCTCTCATTAATCAAAGTTCTCTTTCTGGTGTTATTATAGTATCATTTTGGTATTATTGTGGTGTTGTTATGATTATATTGTTTTTCATCTGCCATTTCTAGCTATTTATTTTTGTTCTTCATACTTTTTTATATATGGAATATTGCAAGTGATATCAAAGAACCTTCCTTGACAGAAAATTGTGGGTTAATTTTTTTTTCAGGGTAGAGACATATTTCAACGTCTTTAATCTACATATATCTATTATTACGTGCATAAACCCGCGGTCGGGGATTCATACACGTAGGAAATACAAGTGGTACTTAAGAGCACATATGTTGGCCACCCTTGTAACCCTTGTTGGTACCCCTTCGAGTGGTAGCATATCAGACAACACATGTATACAGATCAACCTAGATCTCCTGAAGCCCTCCATAAATAAACCAATCGGCCACATGAATGCTATAGTACCACCGAGAACATCACTCAAGAATATACTCTCTAGTACCTAGGTAGTTGGGTAGTACGACTAAGGGAACAATATAGCCTCCTTAGTTGGTGTCGTGAGATATTGGGCTGAGTACTATTGTTGGACCCTGCATGTATATCAGAGAGCTATAGCACAGGGAAAACCCTTGTTTGTAGAACCCTTGAATACCTAACCCTTGGGATAGAAACAAAAATGAAACATACAAGATCTATTGTGACGCAATTGTGTCTCCTGCATTCAAGTTGCAAAATTACTACACATTTCTTCCTCTTAAGCATTTGGAAATTTCATCACTGTAGTATTCTTTGGACATCTCATCACTGCAATATTCTCCCTTATCCCATTCATACCTATATTTTTTCAGAAAATTTGTTTTTTTGTGGACCCAACCCTCTTTCAACAACCTTATTTGGGCTTTACCCCATCGGATTTAACTCGTCGCCCTGATCGTTCTGATACACTTCACCCATAACCAATTTTCTTTGTGGTCCCACCCACCCCTTTTCGTGTTCCCTCATCATCATGGCCCATACCCTTAGCCAAGACTTGGAAGATCGCTTCAATACCTTGCACTCTAATTTCACAGAAACCCAACAAGAAGTGCGACAACTCAGTGCCAATATTGTCTCCATTATTAAAAAAATGGATTCCTCCATTGCTTCTTCAGTCGCTGCCTCAATTGTGGAACTCCAACAAGAGCTCAAAAAAGACATTACTACCCATCTACAATCTTTCACTACAATGATCTGCACCAATCAGGATATCCCTGCAAATCTTCCCTTATCTGACCCACCTTTTAATACCAAAGGTGAAACTTCCTCTCATTCCCAAAATTTTCAGCCCCATCCCTTTCATCATGATCTACGCCTTCTGCATGTGGATGTGACCAAATTTGATGGATTAGATCCCACTGGCTTGGTAAATCAAATGTAACATTTGTTCTCTTTGTATGGAATTACGGATGAGTTGGCCAAACTATGGTATGGTGTTCTCCATCTATATCAAGAACATTGTCAATGGTGGCAATGGAGAAAAAAATTTCCCGCTAAGGGTATGTGGCTTGGACACACTTTGTGGTAGAGATTTATGAATTCTTTGACACTAACACCAACCATTTAGGTTGTTTGACAAAGTTGAAAAAATCTGTCACAATGGAAGACTTTATAGCTTCTTTTGAGCGATTGGATTTTCGTACAGAGGGCATGTCTGAATATTTTTTTAGAGAATGTTTTATCAATGGCCCGAAGGATGATATTTTTTCTCATGTTCTCATGGCTCGGCCTCAGAGTTGGGTGGATGCTACTACAAGAGATAGGGAATCCAAACAGGTTGTCTCTTCTCAAAACTGTAAACCATCCTTTATTCCTCCCACTAAACTATTGGCAAATGTTTAACAGGTAGAGTATGCTTGTCATTGATGGCAAGTACAACAGGGAAGATGGAATGTGCATCGATGGGCAAACAGGAACAACGTATGCTCAGAAATTATTCCAAGTAAGAAGGATGTGTAAGCTTGGAAGAAAAGCATCGCTGATCGTTGGATCTCATCCAAAATTACCGACCGCATGAGGGCCGTCAGATCTGAAGAAAGACAAGAAGAGCATGCGCTAAAGAGGAGGATGGATCTCAGGCGTTAGATCTGAGTGCAGGATCCGACCACCGTTGGATCATGGAAAACCTGCATGGTGTTTAAAGTGCAAGGAGAAAAGGGGCTCACAAAATCCCGAAAGCAGGAGGACCATTCATCTCAAGGGGTTATGTGGACCATTGATCCGACTCCCTGTCGGGGTTTTGAAGATCACGAGTTGAAGAGGTCAAAGAATAATAACCACAGGACTTGCGAAATCGCGATATGCGATACCTCGATATAATCTTGACCGTTGGATCAAGGACAAATATGGACCGTTGATATGATCTCTTTATGGAGTGTCGGGGATCGGGACTTTGAAGTGACAAAAACAATTGACAACAAGAATGTTTATTTCATGATATGCGATATCGCGTTGCAATCGCAGCCATTGAATCGAGAATGGATCTGGACCGTTGATCAAACTCCACATCGGAGTTTCGCGAATCGTGACATAGAAAGGCAAAGAACACAATGCAACGAGAACCCTGATTTCGCGATATGTGATATCGCGACGTATTTGCAACCATCATATCAAGAAGAGATCTGGACCGTTGATCTAACTCCATATCGGAGTTTCGGGGATCGCAACTTAGAGATGTCAAAGAAACAATGCAACAAGAATGTCGATTTCGCGATATGAAAAATTGCGATGCAATCGCAGCCGTAGAATCAAGATCTGATCAGGACCATTGATCCCACGCCATTACGAGGTATTGGGGATCATGACTTGGAAAGTCAAGATGCCACATCTCCAGATCCACGAAACGCGAATTCGCGAAAATTTCTTTTTGCATAGGCACTTGGTTATGACCATAGTCACATTGGGGAAGGAGCTAGTGTAGCAAGATGAATAAAGTTCATCCAACGACGCAAATAGACCTGAGGGATATCGGAGGGATACTGTAGCATGACATAGCATAACTACCAGAAACCACTGATGGTTCCAGCCAGAGGACTTGAAGACACATGGGATGATTGACAGAGAAGGTGGAGAGCCGCTGGGAATATTCAAGAGGAATGGAGATGTTCGTGAAGGTGATGGATAGTTGGATGGGAATTGAGGCCTATAACTGAAATAGAGAAGGTGAGCTTGACTGTCACAGAGAAGATGAAGAGTCTCAACTGCCAGAGAGGCAGATGAATCTCTGCATAACACCCAGTGATGCTGGACATGCGAGGCGAACCACCAGAGAAGATGAAGAGTCATGATGATGATCAGACAGAGGAATCGAGAGGTGGAGGATAATGACGTGGAGTCATCATGCAGAGGCATTGCAAACATTGCATGCACAAGGCATAGAAGATACATATATACGGGAGAGAGAAGAGAAGAGTTTGTTGTTGCTGTGGGAGTTGTGGTGGTTGCTGTTGTTGAAGGTGATTCATGCGTAAAGAAGGAGGAGAGTGCAACAGATGAATGGGAGAGAAGAGGAATTGTACAGTGAATGGACATGGCGCACAGAGGATAAAACGTAGAAGAACAGACAACGCAAGTGATGTGTGCAGAAAGGCAGTGTGGCAGATGGAGCAACGAGATGCAACAGAGTAGTGATGAGTTTGGTAAGACATTGTTGAACATAATATCACTGTAATAAGTTTCAATAGCAAAGATTTATATTTCAGGGAGGTTGGGAGGTGCTAGGGAGGACTGTTGTCCTCAGAGGTTCAAGTAGGTGCTTGAACACAGGGAGTTGTGGCTTCTATCTGGTGGCAGCCAGAGAAACTAGGGTGGTAGGGTGGTGCAAGGGAGAACTCTTGTTCTCTATTATACAGGTTGGTGCCTGTATGATTGGAAGTTGGTACTTCCATCCAGTTGGTGCTAGAAACATTCAGGGAGTTGGTGCTTCCTTCTAGTTGGTGCTAGAGAAACCAGGGAGTTGGTGCTTTCTTCTAGTTGGTGCTAGAGAAACCTGGAAGTTGGTGCTTCCATCCAGTTGCTGCTGGAAACATTCAGGGAGTTGGTGCTTCCTTCTAGTGGGTGCTAGAGAAAATAGAGAGTTGGTGCTCTCAGCAAGTTGCAGCTTGAAAAATAGAGGTTGTAGCCTCATTATGAGTTAGTGGTCATATGTATGATAATGTAAAGAATGTAACTATTACTTATCATATAAAGAAAAAGAGGTTTTTACCCTGCATGGGTTTCCTCGGGAAATATCTGTCTCTGTGTTTCTCATATATGTGACTGATGCTGAATATGCCATTGTTTATTTCCCTGCATTATTGTGATCACCATTCAGTGTTTCTGCAAAGAGTTTAAAAGAAGCATAATTGTTTAATCACGGTAACAACCGATTCACCCCCCCCCTCTCAGTTGTCTAACAATTGGTATCAGAGCTGGCCCTTTTTATCTAAGGGTAGATCCTAGAGCTTAACCATGACAAGTCATGAAGGGACTTCATTCACTAGGCCTCCTCTATTTCATGGAACGAATGTTGCCTTCTAGAAGGTTAGAATGAGATCATACCTAATGGCCTTAGGAGCGGATGTATGGGATGTAGTAGAGACTGGATACATAAAGCCTATTGTGCTAGCTTCCAAGGACGATAAGTTAGAATTTAGCTTTAATGCTAAGGGAATGAATGCTATCTTGAATGGACTTGCAGAAGCCGAGTTTGTGAAGGTGATGCATCTTCAAACTGCTAAAGAAATGTGGGACAAACTCATTAACAAGTAAAGGAAAAAGTGCCAGGACTGAATCTGTAGAACACAGAAATAATGCACTCCATGATCAAAGACATCATCAACATGAAAGAAATCGATTTTCTCAAAGAAGACAACCATTTTCCAGGTACAAAGAGTTTTTCTATGGATATTGTTTCTACTGTTCTAATTTTGGTCACAAAGCTGTAAATTGTTCCTTAAGAATTGGACGTGAGCAATTAAGATTTCCAAGGAATAAATTTCTTCCACAACAAAGAATGATACAACAAAGTAACAAACCATCACATATTGCAAATTGCCAAATTAAGTCTAGAGACATGCAACTGAGGAGGTCAAGGATCAATAAACAATCAATGAGTAGACAACCCTGTGACAACATCTTTGACCTATTGAACAATGAGATTGAATGTTATAACCGTCACAACTTTGGCCACAAAGATGCAAACTGCCATCTCAAAAATTACAAAGCAGATCCAAGGATAAAGTTCTCAGATAGAAAGACCAGCACATGGAAGAGGAAAGAGAGTGAAAAATGTGGTCAAGCACTGTCAACTCAAAAACAAAAGGCCTCTAGGAATATAGACAGTGGATTTTCCAAGCACGTGACTGGAGACAAGGATAAGCTATTTTCCATAAGTAAAAGCAAAATAAGAAATGTGATCCTTGAAAATGATGAACCAGGCAAAATCAAGGATAGAGGGATGATGAGCTTGAGTAATGAAAAAGGAGATGCCCAGTACGTTCTACTTGTGGATGGTCTTAAACATAATTCGCTCATCTTAAGTCAAAAGTGTGACAGAGGAAGTGAAGAGGTGCTCACATCCAAAGAATGTAAGGTAAATGTAAACTCAGGACAAATGGTGAAGAATAGTATAAGTGAAAACAATAATGTTGATGTTGAATCCTCCTCTGCAAGTAAAGAGGAAGATTCAGATACAATAAAAGAATGCTCACTTAGCATTTACCCCATGGATGAAGTAGGAGAAGAACCATGTCATAAACAAGAAGCAGAAGTCTTGAAGGTTGAGAAGGCAGACACCCAAATCAAGTTCTTGAGCAGATCCATGACTCTGGACAAGGTCTTGGATAGCCAGAGATCACTAAATGACAAATCCGATATTGGACTCAACAAGGTAGAAATCAGTGCTCCTAAGAAACCTGAGATAGTTCTTTCATTTGTGAGAAAGAAAAGTAGGCGTGAGAGTGGGTGTAGCATTTTTTTCTTGTGATTGAATATGGACATAAAATCCCTGGATTGAATGCATCATGGAAGAAAAATGAAAACTGCAGTAATAGAGATCGATGAAATTCAATGGGGAGATCCAAGGGCTCTTTAAAAAGTACAAGCTACAATTGCATAGTGTTCTAGTAGGACAACACCATTCTGATGTACATGACATCTTGTAGAGACAACAAGAGGAAAGACCTTGTCAAGGAAAGTTAACCTTTAGGAACAAAGGGAAAAACAGAGGATGCGTAGCATGAGATTTAACAAATGTGCAGAGTGAGATGAAACACAGAGCAGAAGAAGAGAAGAATGATAGAAAGAACAGAAGCAGAGAAGAATGACAGAAAGAACAAAAGAAGAGAAGAATAACAGAAAGAGCAGAAGCATAGCAGAATGATGGAAAAAGATAATGCATAGAAGACTAGATAACAGTGACAGGGGGAGTCATCCACACATGAGAAGATTGATAAAGGAGTTCGAGTAAGAGAGTTCAGAAATTTTGAATTTTGCACAGAGGATACAACGGAAGATGAAGATGAACAGGTCCAAGAATCAGAAAGAGAAGACTCTAGTTCAGATACAAATATTTTGTAGGCCTCATATAAGAGAGTCCTTCCTATTAGGGGGAGTTTGTATTGATTTAATATATGATACCTCCTAAAATACTGCAACAGCTCAGGGGGAGCATGTTCTCTTTGACATTGATGTCAAAGGGGGAGAAAACAATTTGGGTGCCTTAATTGCCATCAATGCCAAAGGGGGAGATTGTTGGCAAATGTTTAACAGGTAGCGTATGCTTGTCATTGATGGCAAGTACAACAGAGAATATGGAATGTGCATCGATGGGCAAACAGGAACAACGTATGCTCAGAAATTCTTGCAAGTAAGAAGGATGTGTAAGCTTGGAAGAAAAGCGTCGTTGATCGTTGGATCTCATCCAAAATTACCGACCACATGAGGGCTGTCAGATATGAAGAAAGACAAGAAGAGCACGCGTTGAAGAGGAGGATAGATCTCAGGCGTTAGATTTGAGCGCAGGATCCGACCATCGTTGGATCGTGGAAAACCTGCACGGTGTTTAAAGTGCAAGGAGAAAAGGGGCTCACAAAATCCCGAAAGAAGGAGGATCGTTCATCTCAAGGGGTTATGTGGACCGTTGATCCGACTCCCTGTCGGGTGTTTGAAGATCGCAAGTTGAAGAGGTCAAAGAATAATAACCACAGGACTCGCGAAATCACGATATGCGATACCCCGATATAATCTCGACCGTTGGATCGAGGAAAAATATGGACCGTTGATATGATCTCTTTATGGAGTGTCGGGGATCGGGACTTTGAAGTGACAAAAACACTTGACAACAAGAATGTCGATTTCGCGATATGCAATATCATGATGCAATCGCATCCATTGAATCGAGAATGGATCTGGACCGTTGATCAAACTCCACATCAGAGTTTCGCAAATCGCGACATAGAAAGGCAAAGAACACAATGCAACAAGAACCCCGATTTCGTGATATGCGATATCGCGTTGTATTTGCAACCGTCAGATCAAGAAGAGATCTGGACCGTTGATCTAACTCCATATCAGAGTTTCAGGGATCGCAACTTAGAGATGTCAAAGAAACAATGCAACAAGAATGCCGATTTCGCGATATGCAAAATTGCGATGCAATCGCAGCCGTAGAATCAAGCTCTGATCAGGACCGTTGATCCCACGCGATTACAAGGAATTGGGGATCGTGACTTGGAAAGTCGATATGCCACATCTCCTGATCCACGAAACGTGAATTCACGAAAAATTCTTTTTTCATAGGCGCTTGGTTATGACCATAGTCACATTAGGGAAGGAGCTAGTGTAGTAAGATGAATAAAGTTCATCCAATGGTGCAAATAGACCTGAAGGAGATCGGAGGGCTACTGTAGCACGACATAGCATAACTACCAGAAACCACAGATGGTTACAGCCAAAGGACTTGAAGACACATGGGATGATTGAAAGAGAAGGTGGAGAGCCGTTGGGAATCTTCAAGAGGAATGAAGATGTTCGTGAAGGTGATGGACAACTGGATGGGAATTGAGGCCTGTAACTGAAACAGAGAAGGTGGGCTCGACTGTCACAGAGAATATGAAGAGTCTCAACTGCTAGAGAGGCAGAGGAATCTCAGCATAACACCCAGTGATGCTGGACACGCAGGGCGAACCACCAGAGAAGTTGAAGAGTCACGATGATGATCAGACAGAGCACTCAAGAGGTGGAGGATAATGGCGCGGAGTCATCATGCAGAGGCATTGCAAACATTGCATGCACAAGGCATAGAAGCTACATATATATGGGAGAGAGAAGAGAAGAGGTTGTTGTTGCTGAGGGAGTTGTGGTGGTTTTTGTTTTTGAAGGTGATTCATGCGTAAAGAAGGAGGAGAGTGAAGCAACTGAATGGGAGAGAAGAGGAACTGTGTAGTGAATGGACATGGCGCACAGAGGATAAAACGTAGAAGAACAGATAGTGCAAGTGATGTGTGCAGAAAGGCAGTGTGGCAGATGGAGCAACAAGATGCAACAGAGTAGTGATGAGTCTGGTAAGACATTGTTGAACATAATATCATTGTAATAAGTTTCAGTAGCAAAGATTTATATTTCAGGGAGGTTGGGAGGTGCTAGGGAGGACTGTTGTCCTCAGAGGTTCAAGTAGGTTCTTGAACACAGGGAGTTGTGGCTTCCATCTGGTGGTAGCCAGAGAAACTAGGGTGGTAGGGTGGTGCAAGGGAGAACTCTTGTTCTCTATTATACAGGTTGGTGCCTGTATGATTGGAATTTGGTGCTTCCATCCAGTTGGTGCTGGAAACATTCAGGGAGTTGGTGCTTCCTTCTAGTTGGTGCTAGAGAAACTAGGGAGTTGGTGCTTACTTCTAGTTAGTGCTAGAGAAAACTGGAAGTTGGTGCTTCCATCCAGTTGGTGCTGGAAACATTCAGGGAGTTGGTGCTTCCTTCTAGTGGGTGCTAGAGAAAATAGAGAGTTGGTTCTCTCAGCAAGTTGCAGCTTGCAAAACATAGGTTGTAGCCTCATTATGAGTTGGTGCTCATATGTATGATAATGTAAAGAATGTAACTATTACTTATCATATAAAGAAAAAGAGGTTTTTACCCTGTATGGGTTTCCTTGG
>ML784165.1:160828-174355 GCA_009831015.1 Picea engelmannii
CCCCTCTCAGTTGTCTAACATAAACTAGTAACTGTCACTCATCCTTATACTCCACTAAAGATCCAGAAATTGACTAGGGATGAAATGGTTGAATGCCAACTCAAAGGCCTTTGTTATAATTGTGATGAAAAATATTTTTTGGGATACAAGTATAAGGAACAAAATGTTTTTATGGTCATCTTAGAGGATGTTTCGAAAGAGGATGTTGAAGCTCCCTTTGTGTCTATGTCACCTGAACCCACTAACATAAACCCTCCCTCAAACCCTCCCAAAGTAGAACCAATCATTTCCCTAAATGCTCTCACTGGCTTCTTTGCTCCCCTAGAACTCAAGCTAATTGGTTACATCAAGCATAGGAAGGTCATCATTCTTGTTGATAGTGGAAGCACCCATAATTTTATTCATCGCCACATTTCCCAAGAAATTAATTGTTATATTCATGTAATTAATAATTTCCAAATCATGATTGACAATGGTGGGTCCATGAAATGTGGAGGGCGTTATGAAAATGTGTGTCTCCAAATTGATGACTACCATCTAAAATCTCATATGTTTTCTATCAACATGGGAGGTTGTGAAATTTTGTTGGGTGTAGAAAGGATAAGGAATTTGGGTCCCATTCTCAAGGATTTTAAGGAATTAACCATGCAATTTGACTAGGAGGGCCAACAATATAAGTTCCAAGGCATCACCGTCGGTTCCCCGGAGATCATTAGTTCCCATTGCATGGAAAATATGCTCAAAAAATTTCATTATGGCATTATTTCCCAAAACCATGCCATATAAGACACTAATACACCCTTTGTTCTAAAGGATCTCCAATCCATCCTCTCTAAACATCAAGTGGTTTTTTCCACTCCCCAGGGACTCCCTCCTTCCCGTGGTGTTCATGATCATTCTACTTCCCTTGTCCCAGGAATCGTTCCTCCCAATATCCATCCCTATCGTCACCCCTTTTCCCAAAAAAGTGAAATTGAGAAAATGGTTCAGGAACTATTTCACATTGGTTTTATCCTCCTTAGTGCGAGCCACTACTCTTTTTTAGGTATGTGTTATATTCTTTGCATGATGGTATTCTATTTATGGTTAAGGAATTAGGGTTGTTGACTAATCTAGGTCATTGGGTTAGGGTTTTGGATTCCACTGGCTCGTATTTGCATATTGAATTGTAAATATTGTATCACTATGAACGAATATAGAATATGTTGGTTTTCCCGTTTTGGGTTTCGAGGGGAAAAATATGTTGGATTACTGATAAGGGGGTGAATCAATAATAGCATAATTATAATCCTTTTTCTCGAAATAATCCAAGTGTTATATAAATGTATAATTATTATCCAATAATGAGCAATATGAAATTAATAACAACACACATACACAATACACCAGCGTTTTACGTGGAAACCCAAATCGGGAGAAAACCATGGAATTATTTAACTTATATGTCTTAGAGAATTATATTCATCGGAAGCACCAACTTCCTTTGTTTTCCAGCTGCAACTGGAAGGAGGCCCCAACCCCCTAGCTTCTCAGGCTACAACCTGAGGGAAGCTCCAACTCCCCAATTCTCTGGGTACAACCAGAAGGAGGCTACAACCCCCTATGTTCTCCGACTACAACTGAAGGGTGGCTACAACCACCTGTCCTTGTCCCATCCAATCACCCTGAAGTAAAAGTATAATGATGGAACCCTATCACATTATCACTATACCAATAAACTTGAACCATGCATCAACCATGCATCAACATGTACCTCAACCTATAATCAACCTGCAATAAACAAGTGCATCAACCATCCACCAACCTGTACCAAACAATCTGTAATCAACTTGTACCATAAACAAGTGCAACCAACCATGTACCAAGTATGTACCAATCATGTTTCAAGTAATCATTAACTATGAATCATCAATATGTACCAAAATCATCAACTACTTGTCTCAAGCATGTACCCAACCTGTACCTCAACCAAAAGCCCTCATCAATTTCATCATCCAAATATGATTTGTAACTCTATAATAGACGTGGTGTATGTGATCACATACCTGTAATGAATAGAGATATGAAACTGATACACAATGTTCATCAGTGTGTTTTTTGCAATTCCTCTAGGTGTCACTACTTGGAACATCTCAGAAAAGGAGTTATGTAAAAAATGGCACACCTTGCTGAATTCTTGCTTATTCTAGAGAACGACCTTGTAGAGCGTGCCCCACATAGAATATTTGTTGAATTGATATGAAAATTTTATAAAACATACTACAGATGGTAATCTAACCAACACATTTTGTCTTACTGAATTTGGATCTGTTATGAAGAAGTTATGATGTTTTTACTCGAAAAACTTATTTTTGACTAGTTTGAGGACTAGCCACAAACCCTATTTTCCATGGAGTGTAACTCCAAAAATACAAAGACCCACAAGATGAATTTTTTACCACTGATACTTGGATATGTTTCCTCAATGGCATGGAAATTTCATGGTCTGAATCATTCTAGAAAAAAAATTATGGTGAAAATGGTGAGATGACCTGAAAACAATATACCTTAGAAAGCATCATCAAAAGAATTTATTCTTCCTTGAATTATGACCTTCTTTTCTTCACTTTCCTCAGAAATTCGGCTTAGATATCCTTTGGTTACCTCGGAAACCTATATGTATTCAATATTCTCAAGTGTGTCTTAAATGAGAGAGCCTTGCCTCGTATTTATACTCTCCAAGTAGCTTCCTTAAAAACATCTTTTAGGTCACTTTGCCCACTTTCCTTATTTTAGGGTTAACCCACTTCTAATTTCTCCATTAAATTTACTATTTAATTAATTATATTTTTATTCACTTTGAGATATAGTACACTCATCTCTTCACTTTATTATTTACCTTTTAAAATCTCTTAAACCACTTTGACTACTTTAACCTTTTCGGGCTTGTAGATCACATATGAGGGTCCTCCAACTTCATAAGGCCATAACTCAAACCGTGAGGAGTTATGTGACATTCCACATACCAAAAGAAATTGAATGACATGTACTATCCATATAGAATAGTATTACCTGAAAATATATCAAAACACATACCGGTATCCATCAAACAAACTTGGGTCCATTACCGAAACCTGGGTTCTCCAACTTCTCATGGCCATAACTCTCTAACCGTGAGGAGTTATGTGACGTTCCACATACCCCCAAAAATGGCATGAAAAGAACTATATATATAGGATAGTTTCATTGGAATTCAACTCATTATTCCACAAATAATCGTGGGTTCTCTAACCATACTTCTAGGATAACTCAATTTGCAAAGCGTCTTCCCATGAGGGATTCACAATAAGGGGACCACTTTGGAGTTCATCCATTTCTACTTATGATAAACCATGAAAAGACAATAACGAGTCATCTTTACATAAAATAATATTGGGTCCATTACCCAACCTTTGTGCTACGGGGATTTATTTAAGGGTTGACATCAATGACAACCAACCTTAATCAACAATCTCCCCCTTTGGTATTGATGGAAACACTCTGATGCAATACTGAAATCATATCACTCATGCTCCCCCTGGTAGCATGCCTCTGTTCTCTGCCTCTGTCCTCTGCATCTGATAAATCTCTCCCCTTTTGTCATCAATGGAAAAGGTATCTTTCCATCTGAGGTTGCTCCCCCTGACTGAATTGTCCTCTTATGGTGATTCCTTGTGTAAATCTAAGACATATAAGATAAGCATTCAAAAATAATTCATTTTGGAGTAGAAATAAATCCAAGTCTTTGGAAAAGATATTTAAAGGATTCTCGTGGAAGTGGTTTTGTGAATATGTCTACCGCTTGTTCTTTTGTGTCCACATAATCAACTCTGATGTTCTTTTATGCAACCTACTCCTGTAGAAAGTGATACTTTATTGGAATGTACTTCATCTTGGAGTGCATCATCGGGTTCTTTGAGATACTGATGGTGCTTGTATTATCATAATAGATTGGAATGGGATCATCATACTCAACTTGTATATCTGTCATATTTTGTTTCATCCAAAGAAACTGTGTACAACATGATGTTGTTGCAATATACTCTTCCTCGATAGTAGATAAAGATATTGATGATTGTTTCTTTCTTATCCATGATACTAAACACTCACCCAAGTAGAATTTTGCTCCACTGGTGCTTTGTCGGTCATCAATACAACCTACCCAATCTGCATCTATGTAGGAAATAAGTGATAGATCCTTTCCTTTTGGATACCATAATACAAACGCTTCTGTTCCTTTGAGATATCTTAAAATCCTCTTCATTGCTAACACATGTGACTCCTTTGGTGTTACTTGAAATCATGCCACCTGTCCAACTACCTGCATTACATCTAGTCTAGACGTTGTCACATATAGTAGGTTGCCAATGATTGACCTGTATTTCCTCTAATCTATAGACTTCGAATCATCATTTTTTTTCAACTTGCAACTGGTTTGCATGGGAGTGATGGCTGGTTTGCAATCTTCCATTCCGAACCTCTTCAACATTTCTCTGATATACTTGGTTTGAGAGATAAATATTCCTTGGTTGCTTTGACATATCTGAAGTCCCAAAAAGAAGGATAGTTCTCCAAGCAATGAAATTTCAAATTCATTATGCATATCATCACTACCAAAAATGATATAATCAACATAAACTTTAATTAATAAAATATTACCTTCACTTACCTTGATGTAGAGGTTGTTATCTGCATTTCCTTTTCTGAACCCTGTCTATTGTAGATACTTATCCAGTCTAGAGTACCATGCTTTGGGAACCTATTTTAGACCATACAAGGGCTTCTTTAATTTACAAACATAATCTGCATTCTCTGACAACTGAAATCCTTCTGGTTGTTCAATGTAGACTTCTTCTTCAAGTTCCCCATTCAGAAAATATAATTTTACGTCCATCAGATATACTTTAAAATTTTTGGCGCATGCATAGGCTAAAAGCAACCAGATTGCTTCCATTTTGGAAACTGGGGTAAATGTCTCTTCAAAGTTGATTCCTTCAATCTGTTCATATCCTTTACATACCAATATAGCTTTGTTCCTTGTCACTTTTCCATCTTCATTTAATTTATTCCTAAAAACCCATTTTGTGTCGATCACATTTTTATTCTTTGGTCTTGGAACCAATTCCCAAGTATCATTTTTCTCTATTTGATCCAATTCTTCATTCATGGCCTTGTTCTGCTTCTTATTCTTCAAAAAGTTGTTCCATTAACTTTTTTTCTTCTTCCTTTGATTCTGGTTTGCCAGTTTCATCAATTGTTCCGTTGATGCTTTCCACAAATTTGTTCAATCTTAGATTGTAACACTTGTATGCTTTCCTTGTACTTGAGCAACCAATAATTACTTCTTTGTCCACACGAGTGTCAAACTTTCCCATTCTTCCATCTTCTCTTTTGATGTAGCATTTGCTTCCAAAAACTATGAAGTTCTTCACATTTGTTGGTCTTCCTTTGCATAGCTCGTAGGGAGTTTTATCAGCGTTGTTTCTGAGCATTACTATGTTTTGAATGTGAAATGTTGTATGCACTTCCTGTGTCCAAAATATATCTGTAAATTTGGAATCCATTAGCATTGTTCGAGCCATTTCCTATACTCTCCTATTCTTTATTTCAACAACTCCATTTTGTTGAGGTGTCCTAGCAGCGAAGAATTGCCTTTTTATTCCATGACTGCTGCAGTGGTCCATAAATTCCTATGAAGTGAACTCTCCTCCATTATCAGATCTCAAGCATTTGATTCTTGAATCCATCTCATTTTCAACCATTTCCTTGTATATCTTGAAGTTTTCAAAAGCTTCTGACTTGTTCTTGAGAAAGAAAAATGCAGTCATTCTTGTATAATCATCAACTAATAACATAAAGTATCTCTCACCTTTTAATCCCTTTGATTTAGTTGGTCAAACTATATCAGTATGCACAATTTCTAGTCCTCTTGTTGTTGAATATTCCTTTGATTTGAACCTGGTCTTTGTTTTTTTTCCTTGTTGACAATGCTTGCATAAAGTGTTGGTTGGTTTCGTGATCTCAAGAATTTCTTTGACTACTTCTCTTTTTCTGACTTTCACAAGGTTATCAAAATGAATGTGACCCATTCTTCTGTGCCATAGCCAACTTTCATCTTCCTTTCCTAGACAACACTTTTCATTTCCAATTTCACTTAACACATATATGTTGTTTGAAGTTCTTGCAGTTGTACCTACCAATTTCCATGAACCTTCTCTTCTTATCTCACACTTTTGTGAATCGAAAGTAACTTTATCAACTTGGTCACACATTTGACTCACACTTAGAAGATTATGTTTCATATCTTCTACCAGTAGAGCATTTTGTGCCTTTTTATTCTTGTTCCCAATTTGGACTGTGCCTTCTCCAATGATTTTGGCTGAATTATCATTTCTAAAGGAGATTGATCCATTTCTTTCCTTTCGCAGTGTAAGAAATTTGTCTCTATCACCTATCATGTGTTTTGAACACCCGCTGTCAACATACCAACCATGTTTCTTCTTCTTAGCTTGCAGAGTGACTGTGCATTCTTCAATGCTATACTGATCTTTCTTTCTTATCCATGTCGTTTTTTGAGGTTCTTTTCTGTGAATTTTGTTATTCTGTTGAGGTTCTTTACGAGGGACTGTCATTCTGCAATTTTTGTCCATGTGTCCAAAATTGTTACATTTGTAGCATTCCACATTAGTGCTCAAAGATTCAAACCTGTTGTAACTTCTTCCTTGTGTTTCACTAGGTATTCTTGAGTAACCCCTTTATGTATGACTCTCAAATTTCTTATCGTTCCTGTTGTTAGATCTTCAATTCACAACTTTATGTCCAAAATTATTACATGCATAACATAAACCAAAAAATATAGTTTGATACTTGGGAGTTGAAGATATTCTTAAAGAAGGTGCTCTTATGAATCATTCTTCTTCGTGAGGCCTATTTTTTTGTTGTTGATTCTGAAATCTAAATCTTCTCGATGGAGGAGTGTCCCTGTAATCTTCCTTGTACATCTTCCTATCCCCTTTGATTGTTTCTGCATTTCTTTTTGGATTTGTTTCTTGCTCTATTTTTTTGGAGATTGATCCATTTTCTGTCTGATTGTATCCAAGTCCAGACTTGTCAAGATGATATTTTTTACTACTGATAATGTCATCCATAACTTTTGAGCTATTCTGCATATTTTTCTTTTGAATATCCTTTCTTTGTGTCACAATCTCTGCTTCCAAGTTTCCAATGATCTTGTCATTTTCTTCTAGTTGTTCTTTGAGTGCTTCTTCAATTTTTTTATCTTCTTCTATTTGAACCTTCAATCTTGTGATCATTTGTTCTAGTTCTCGAGTGCCCTTTTTCTTGTCTATTTATGCTTGTAGTTTCTTGTTTTTCTTCTTTTCTCTTATGATAACTTCTATGGAACACATTAATTCTTCTCAATAGTCAACTTCTGCCTCTTCAATTTCATCTTTGACTTCTTCATATCCTTCTTCGACTTCTTCATATTCTTCTTCGGAGTCTTCTTTGTCAGAATATTTTACTACCATGAATAGATCCCTTCTTGTCTGAATGTCACTGATTTCATCTTCATCTGATGATGAGATGTCTTCTTTGATGCATAAGATTTTCTTGAAATATTTCTTTGTAGTTCTTTTGCCTTTATATGTGTGTTCTCCTTTTGAGCAACCTTCACCATTTCTCTTTTTCTTATGAGGAATTTTTTTAGCAAAATGACCAATACCATAATAATTAAAACAAATTAAAGGAAGCTTACCTCTATACCTACCATTGTTTCCCTTGTTCAGTCTTTTGACGAAGTTGGCCACTTCTTCATCATCTTCTGAGACGTCGTTGTTGCTTCTATATTCTTTTTGTTCCTTTTTCTTTTTCTTTGATCTTTTGGATGCTTTGAAGGCTGCTTCTTTTACATATGTATTTTCTTGTTCATTTCTCATTTCGTATGTTACGAATATTCCATGAAGTTTGTCCATGCTTATTGAGTTTAGATTAAATATTTCTTCTAGTGTTGATATCTTAGGGTTGAATCTCATAGGAAGAGATCTTAGTACCTTTTGAACAATTATAGATTCTTCAATTTCTTCTCCCATTCCTATGATTGCATTCATTGTTTCATCATCTCTTAATAATTAGGCTGCAATATTCTCATCTTCCTTAATTTTTAGTTGTTCGAACTGACCTCTGTAAGTTTGAAGTTTTGTTGCTTTGACTTTTGTATCTCTTTCATAAATATTTTGAATCTTGTCCCCAATCTCTTTGGCATATTTACAATGTGCAACTTTGGTGAATACTGTTTCACTGAGACCATTCAACAGTTCATTTGTAGGTTTGGAATTATTCTGACCAAGTTTCACTTCTTTGTCATTTATTTGTTGAACTACTGGTACTGTGTATCCATCTACAATTGATTTCCAAATTTCAAACCCCTGTGCTTGTACATATATCTTCATCCTTATACTCCAAAAAACATACTTTTGTCCATGAAAGTGTGGTATTCCATTTTTATATGAGTTGGTACTCTCAATGATCTACATTTCAGTGGTTAAACTGATTGCTGAAGGAACCTACTCTGATTCCAATTGTTGGATTACTGAGAGGGGGTTTTGAATTAGTAATAGCGTAATTATAATCGTTTTTCTCCAAATAATCCAAGTGTTATATCAATGTAGAATTATTATCCAATAATGAGAAATAAGAAATGAACAATCACACACATACACAGTACACCAATGTTTTACGTGGAAACCCAAATCGGGAGAAAACCACAAAATACTTTACCTTATATATCTTGAAGAATTACATTCATTGGAAGCACCAACTTCCTTTGTTTTCCAGCTGCAACTGGAAGGAGGATCCAACCCCCTAATTTCTCAGGCTACAACCTAAGGGAAACTCCAACTCCCCAATTCTATGGCTACAACCAGAAGGAGGCTACAACCCCCTATATTCTCTGAATACAACTGGAAGGTGGCTACAACAACCTTTCCTTTCCTCATCAAACCACCCTGAAGTAAAAGTAGAATGAAGGAACCACAATCAAATTATCATTGTGAGATATATCATTGTTAACATGTACCAATAAGACTAAACCATGCATTAACCATGCATCAACCTGTACCATAAACAAGTGCATACACCATCCACCAACCTGTACTAAACAATCTGTAATCAACATGTACCATAAACAAGTGCAACCAACCATGTACCAATCATGTGTCAAGTACTCATCAACTATGACTCATAAATATGTACCAACATCATCAACTATACACCTCATGTATGTGTCAACTCGTCAACTACTTGTCTCAAACATGTAACCAACTTGTACCTAAACCAAAATCCCTCATCAATTTCATCATCCAAATATGATTTGTAACTTTGTAATAGACCCGGTGTATATGATCAGATACGTGTAATAAATAAATTTCTGAAATTGATACACAATGTTCTTCAGTGTGTTTTATGAAATTCCTTTAGGTATCACTACTTGGAACCTCTCAGAAAAGGAGTTATGGAAAAAATGGCACACCTTTCTAAATTCTGGCTTATTCTAGAAAGTCACTTTGTAGAGCGTGCCCCTCACAGAATATTTGTAGAATTGATATGAAACTATTACAAATAATACTAAAGAGTGTACTCTAACCAACACATTTGGTATTTTTAGGTGTGTTTGGAGAGACCACAGTATTGTCAATGGATTGTCGACGTTTCAAATGATGGATCCTGATATGGATCCGAAATATTGACAATCCATTGACAATACTTTGGTCTCTCCGAATACACCTGAAAACACTCCTCACCACAAAAATCTCATTAATCACATTTGGTATTACTGAATTTGGATCTGTTATGAAGAAGCTATGACATTTTTACCCGAAACACTTGTTTTTTACTAGTTTCAGGACTAGCCACAAACCCTATTTTCCACGGAGTGTAACTCCAAAAATACAATGACCCACAAGCTAAATTTCTTACCATAGATACTTGGATATGTTTCCTCAATGACATAGGAATTTCACAATATGAATCATTCTAGAAAAAATGATATTGCAAAAACGGTGAGATGACCTAAAAAAAACATACCTTAGAAAGCATCATCAAAATAATTTATCCTTCCTTGAATTCTGACCTTCTTTTCTTCACTTTCCTTAGAAATTCATCTTAGATATCCACTTTCCTTATTTTAGGGTTAACCCACTTCTAATTACTCCATTAAATTTATTATTGAATTAATTTATTTTGTATCCACTTTGAATTATAGTACACTCATCACTTCACTTTATTATTTACCTTTCAAAATCTCTTAAACCACTTTGACTACTTTGACCTTTTGGGGCTTCTATATGACATATGAGGGTCCTCCAACTTCGTAAGACCATAACTCTCAAACTGTGAGGATTTATGTGATGTTCCACATACCACCAGAAATGAAATGACATGTACTATCCATATAGAATAGTATTACCTAAAAATATATCAAAACTCACACTGTTATCCATCAAACAAACTTGGGTCCATTACCCAAACTTGGGTTCTCCAACTTCTCATGGCCATAACTCTAACCCTGAGAGGTTATGTGACGTTCCACATATCACCAGAAATGGCATGACAAGTACTATCCATATAGGATAGTTTCACTGACAAATGCACTGGCGTTCATCTCATTATTCCACAAATAATCATGGGTTCTCTAACCATACTTCTACGATAACTCAATCCACAAAGTGTCTGCCCGTGAGGGCTTTCATAATATGGGGACCACTTTGGAGTTCATCCATTTCTACTTATTATCAAGCATGAAAAGACGATAACAAGTTATCTTTACATGAGAAAATCTTGGGTCCATTACCCAACCTTTGTGCTACAGGGCTTTCTTCAAGGGTTGACATAAATGATAACCAACCTTAATCAACAAAATCTATGTGTAATGTTTGTATTTTCCATTGTATCTTTTCTGGTCTTTTACTAAAATTATGTTTACTGTAAACATTGTACAAGGTTAAAATCTACATTTAGTATCATAGCTTTGTTGGATTCAAGGGGATGCTTTTTTGGTCAAGGGTTTGGCTCAGGACTGTGATAAGCCTTGTTACGGTGGGAGATTTGTGGTATTGATTTTTCAGGTGAAAATAAATGGAAAGAAATTCGAAGATGGAGATCGAGGAGTTTAATAGGAAATTTTTTGAGTTGTGGAATATCAAGATGGAAGATCTATGTAAGGTAGCTAGAGAGGTAGTGGGGTGGCCCAGAGAGCCCATAGTGATAATAGTGGAGGTCATTCAATAGATATACAAGTGGTATCAGAGCACTTTCCTTGGCCGAAGTTGTGGGCAAATATTTTTATTTTTGCAGATTTTTTTTTTCGGAGAAGAAAAAAGAGGGCCGCGACATTCCAGACATTTTCAGTATATAGTGCTACCATCACCTGAGAACATTCTAGAGGAGGAATCTTCTAGAAGTAGAACCTTCTAAGAAGTCCTCTTACATTTATTATATCTAACTACCATAGTGGGCCTTATTTAATAATATAGTGGACCTAGTCCACCTTACATTGAATGACCTCCACTATTATCACTATGGGCCCTCTGGGCCCCCCCACTACCTCTCTAGCTACCTTACAAATTCAAATACCCAATTTGTTTTTCCAAATTCAGCTCGTAAAACTTTAGATCTGAACCTGAAGTGCGCCACCCTCTTTTTCTTCCCTAAAAAAAATTATGCAAAAAGAGAAAACAAATCTTCCCTTCTTTGGCCAAGGAAAGTGCTCTGATACCAATTGTTAAGTACCTAAACCAGATCTGCAAATATACTTCAATAATACCAAGAATAAACCATAAACCATTCACCATAACATGAACACAAGAAATAGAGAAAACCCTTGAGGTAGGGTAACACCATATATTAATCCTTATGGAAGGATAAAACTCCTCAAGCAATCCTTGCTTGTACAATCACAATATTCTTCTCTATGTTTCATTACATTGCCTAGACTTCTTTATATATCTCTCCCTATCTCCCAGGAACCTTCTAGAGAGCATTCTCACATTTATTACATCCAACTACCATAGTGGACCTTTATTAATATAGTGGACCTAGTCCACCTTACATTCAATGACCACATTCTCACATATTAAATGACTTCCACTAATAACACATAACTACATTCCCATTGGGTACCTCCCTAGGTACCCCATATTACCTCCCTAGGTATACATTTTCAGTACATTCAGTATTGGGTTCTTAACAAGTGGTATCAGAGCACTTTCCTTGGCTGGAGTTGTGGGCAAATATTTTTATTTTTGCAGATTTTTTTTTCGGAGATGAAAAAAGAGGGCCGTGACATTCCAGACATTTTCAGTATATTTATGTGCAAAATTTGTAGAAAAAGGTTTTATATCTGAGTTCCTCTCAGAAAAACACCCATGTTGAAAAAAAAAATCATCCAAAACGGAGTCCGGAAGGTCAAGATATTGAAGTTTTAAAATCTGTAATTTTTTATGATTTTTTCTGTGGACGACGAAGCGATTTATTTTTATTTCTGTAGCATTTGGAAGCTGAATTTGCTCAAATAAATTACATATCTGAGTTCTTCTCAAAATTTCACCCAATTTAAAAAAAAAAATCAGCTGAAACGGAGTCCGGGAAGTGAAGTTATGAGCATTTTAAGTTCAGCAGTTTTTAGGGTTTTTCCAGAAAAAACCGCGATTTTCTGCCGAAACTTATTGGGTCAATTTTTTTGAGTTTTTTCGTGACGGCTGCAGGACCGAAGAGTTCATAGGGTGCTCAGATGGCTAGTTTGTCTCAAACCTTGAAAGAAATTCTTGAATCATTCAAAGCCCAAGTGGGTGCTAGATTGGATGTGTTAGCGCAAGGACTCACAGACAGCCTCACAAATATCATTACAGATGGCCTCAATGATAGTTTTCGTAGTATTCAAGATTCATTGAATAACATGCAGGAGAGATTTCTTATGGAGGGTCTCATGAATGCATATAATCAAGAAATATATGCTTGGTACGATTTTGAGGCCGATTGTCATGATTGGTATATGGATAGTTGTCATTTCTGGGATGACAACCACTTCCATATTTTATTTGATGACTCTACTCCACCTTTTGTAGAGAACATAAAGGACCCACATCAAGAGCTAGTTACCAGCATTCAGTCAGCATATTCTACAGTGGTATTATTCCTTCCAGATTCTGCTACGACCCTTTTCCACTATGTAGATGGATCTTCTTATTTGGATCCACATGATAGGTGTTAGTCTTTGGCACATCATTTGGCGTTGGTTATTGGGTTCCAAAATCTTCTACGGGGATTTCACATGAGCACTCGGACATGGGACCCAGGCTTACAATGGTGTTTGGACTACTTCAGTATGGTGGATTTTCTTTCTACATGGGACTTTGGTTCTTCAGTCTTCTTCAGCATTACGGTCCACAATTATCCATGGGACCCTGGTATATGGTTGTACATCAAGCGTTGAGGACAACGCTTTCATAAGGG
>ML784165.1:174405-200818 GCA_009831015.1 Picea engelmannii
AGATATAATAAATGTAAGATGACTTCTTAGAAGGTTCTACTTTTAGAAGATTCCTCCTCTAGAATGTTCTTAGGTGATGGTAGCACTATATAAAGGGGTTCAAGCAATGTAATGAGACATGAAGAGAAATATTGTATTTGGAGAAGTAACTCAATAGGAGGATGCCCCCTCGAAGAGGCAAGTGAACAGGAGAGGATCCCTTCCATAATAGGATCCATTGTATGGTGTTGCCCTACCTCAAGGGTTTTGGTAATAATAAAGTGTGGTTTATTCTATCTTTCTTTGTGAATCTATTGTGTATTCAGTATTTGTGGTGATTATATTTGTAGATATATTTAGGTTCTTAACAATCTGTTGGTTGGAAAAGATCAGTGCATCACAGTATATCTAGGTAGTGCACTTACGTGAACTTCAACATATGACTCGATAAAGTTGGATCGGAAGGAAAAGAAAACAATCTGACTGTGTCTCTTTGATTCAGTATTACTGAATGTGTCAGACGAAGATACAACCAAGGATTTATGGGAAAAGTTGGGGATGTTGTATCAGTATAAGTCCCTAGTAAATAAACTATTCCCGAGAAAGAAGTTGCATAACATGAGGATGAGAGATGGAGACTCGGTGGCAGAGCATTTGAACACCTTCAATATTGTGGTAAGTCAATTAGTATGTGTTGAGATTAAAATTTCAGATGAAGATAAATGTATCAGTTTACTATGTTCTTTACCAGACTCGTGGGATAGTCTAGTTGTGGCCATAGGTAGTAATACAACTACCTTGAATTTTGATGAAGTGGTCTCATCCTTTTTGTCAGAGGATATGAGACAGAAGAATATGGAAGGATAGAGAACATATGCATTATTTGCAAGAGAACATTCCCATGAAAGAAATATATCTAAGTTCTCAAGTGGGAGATCTAAGTATAAGGGTAAATCTAAATCTCCCAGAAATTTTGTAAAGGTATGTTGGAGGTGTGGAAAATAAGAGCATTACAAGAAGCTGTGTAGATCCAAAGTTGAGAAAAAAAGGGATTTGAAGAATCTCCTTCTATAGAAGAAAATACCTCCAAGGAAGAAGGATGGGATGCATACTTGTACTCTTCAAGCACACATGAAGATAATGAGGCATGGTTGGTTGGCTCTGGTGCATCCTTTCATATGACTCCCCATAGGGAGTTGTTCTGTGAATATGAAAGGTATGATGGAGGTAATGTTTTCTTAGGTGATGATTCGACAACCAAAATCATAGGATGAGGAAACATCAAGTTGAGGCTCATATATGGAAGGATTAGAACACTGCCTGGTGTTCTACACATCCCAGGTTTGGCTAGAAATTTGATTTATGTAAGAAAAATGGACAATGTAGGGGTGAAAAAATAATTTGAAAAGGAAACCTGTAGGATGGTTTGACGAGAAATGTTGTTTTTGAAGGGAGTTCAATTTGGAAATATGTATAATCTGAAAGGAATAACTATTAATGATGGGCGTAATAGTTCCATTTTTCCTTATATTGGAGTTGAAGAAGAAATAACGCCTACAGTCTCTGGAGAAAAGGTTATGTTGTGGAATCAAAGACTGGGGCATATCAGAGAGAAGGGTCTTTCACTAGTACATGGTAAATTTATGGTTGAAGGTATGTCTAACTGCTCTCTAGATTTTGATTTCTGTGAACATTGTCTATATGGGAAGCAAAATCGAGTAATATTCCCCTATGGTGCAACGAGGGTAGAAGGAATTTTACAACTAGTTCATAGTGATGTTTTTGGACCTATGTCGGTCCCATCATTAGGAAAATTTGTTTACTATGTCTCATTTATAGATGACTTCTCGAGAAATACTTGGATATATTTTCTCAGGAAGAAATCCGAAGTATTTGAAAGGTTTAAAGAGTTTAAGTCTCTTGTTGGGAATCAAATAGAGAAAAGAATTAAGGTGTTGAGGATAGATAATGGAGGAGAGTTTTGCAGGAATGAAGTTGAATAATTTTGTAAGAATTGTGGTATAGCAAGGTAGAATAATACTCCATATACACCTGAGAAGAATAGAGTTGTAGAAAGGATGAATAGGATGTTGATGGAAAAATCAAGGTGTATGCTCAATGGTGTCGGGTTAGGGAAATAATTTTGGGTAGAGGCAGTGGGTACTGCATGTTACCTGGTCAATAGATCACCCTCATCAGCATTGGAGGACAAGACTCCAAAAGAGGTATGGACTAGTAAGGAACCTTCTCTCACACATCTCAAGGTATTTGGTTGTGATGCATATGTTCATGTTCCAAAGGAAAACATGAGTAATCTAGATAAGAAGGCCAAAAAGTGTATCTTTATTGCACATAAATATGGTCTCAAAGGTTATAATCTTTGGAATCCATAAACTAAGAAGGTAGTGTATAGACGAGATGTGGTATTTACAGAAATGAAGGATGTTTTTAAACAGGAAGTCCTACCAAGTAAGGAAGAACCAGAGAAAATAGAGTTTTATTTAAAGGATGATGAGCCAGACTCTACAGAAGAACATGAATCAGAAGAAGAAGATCCTCATACTCCAGTATTGAGGAGATCGGTTAGAGAAAGAAATATACCAAAAAGGTATACTCCATCTGATTTCCATTCAAATTTTTCTTTGTCTGTTACTGATGATGATCCTAGAACTGTCAGGGAGGTAGTGGATTCAAAGGATGGAAATCTCTAGAAAAGGTACATGGACGAAGAAATGAAATCTTTGGATAAGAACGAGGCTTGGGATCTAGTGGAGTTGTCGACTGGAAGAAATCTCGTTGGTAGCAAATGGGTATTTAAAAAGAAACTGAATACAAAAGGAAAAATAGATAAATACAAATCTCGGTTAGTAGCAAAGGGTTATTCCCAGGTTGAGGGAATTGATTTTGGTGAGATTTTTTCTCCTGTTAATAAGTTAACCTCTATAATATTTCTATTATCTTTTTCTGCTACATTTGATTTTGAAGTAGAACAAATGAATGTGAAGACAACATTCCTACATGGGGATCTAGAAGAAGAAATCTATATGAAGCAAACAGAAGGTTATGCTCTGAAGGGAAAGAAGGAGCTGGTATGAAAGATGAAAATGTTCTTGTATGGTTTAAAACAATCACCAAGGATGTGGTATCAATAATTTGATACTTATATGCTGAGACATGGCTTCACAATAAGCAAAGAGGATCATTGTGTGTATTTTAAATTAATTGGTGATCATTTGATTTATTTGGTCTTGTATGTGGATAACATATTGCTAATAGGAAACAACAAGAAGATTATCCAGGATGTGAAAACTCACTTGTCCTCTAAATTTTACATGAAGGATCTTAGTGCTTCAACTTTCATTTTGGGCATGGAAATTAAAAGAGATCGGAAAATGAGGAAACTCTAGTTAAATCAGAGAAAATATGTCGAGACAATATTGCAGAGGTTTAATATGTAGGAATGTAAACTGGTAAAGGTTCATATTCCTATTGGTGTAACGTTATTTGTAGATCAGTGTCCCAAGACACATGAAGAGGAGGACATGTCTCATGTTCCATATTTCAGTGCAGTTGGCAGTTTGATGTATTCAATGGTCTATACTAGAATAGACATTGCACATGCAGTTGGATTTTTGAGAAGGTATATGTCAAAACCAAAGAAGGAGCATTGGACAATAGTAAAATGGGTTTTCAGGTATTTGCGTGGTACTGCTAGCTATGGATTGTGATACTAAGGAAGACCAAGATTGGATAGAGTGGTGGATATACATGGATTTGTCAATGCAGACTAGGTTGGAGATATGGATCATAGGATATCTACAAGTGGGTATGTGTTTAACCTGTTTGGAGGAGCAATAATTTGGATGAGCGAAAGACAAGTTGTAGTGGAACTTTCAACTACAGAAGCTAAATACATGGCAGCCACTCATGCAAATAAGGAAGCAATATGGTTACAAAGATTGTGTTCAGGTGTTGGGTTGGTACAACAAGCTATAAGGATAGAGTGTGATAGTTAGAGTGCAATTTTTCTTGAGAAGAACCCGACTTATCATTTAAATACAAAGCATATTTATATTCAATATCACTTTGTGAGAGACATGATTGAAGAAAAGAAGGTATCATTGATGAAGGTGGACACTTTGAAGAATGTTGCAGACTCATTAACAAAATCTGTGACCACTAAGAATTTCTCTTGGTGTAGAGTATCCATGAGCATTGCTTCCCTGGATTGTTGACTATGTAACCCAGTAACCCCCTATATGCAAATAATACAACAAGTGGGAGAATGTTGGTTATGTATTGTATTCTTTGCACGAGTAGTAGTGTCACATATTTATGTGGTTTTTTAGCACATGGTTTCTTTGTCGATGGTTTTCTATTTTTGGTTAAGGAATTAGGGTTGTTGACTAATCCAGGCAATTGGATTAGGGTTTTGGATGCCGTTGTATCCTATATTTATATTGCATTTTAAATGATGTATCACTATGAATGAATATAGAATATATTGGTTTTCCCAGTTTGGGTTTCCAGGGGAAAAATCTTTGTGTAATGTTTGTATTTTCCATTGTATCTCTTATGTTCTTTTACTGAAAATATATTTGAAGTAAATAATGTAGAAGGTTAAAATATACACTCTTCTCTTGTGGTCATGGTCCTTAATAAATAAGGTTCTTGGTGCAAGTGTGTTGACTTCCGCACCCTAAAAAAACTCACCATTAAAGACAAATTTGTCATTCCTGTCATTGATGACCTCTTGGATGAATTAAGTGGCACCAATTTCTTTACTAAACTTGATTTTCGTTCGAGCTACCACAAGATCCATATGAAATAGGAAGACATCCCTAAGTCTTCCTTTAGAACTCATGAGGGCCACTATGAGTTTTTGGTCATGTCCTTTAGCTTGTGTAATGCTCCCTTCACTTTTAAAAGCCTCATGAATCATGTCTTTCATCCTTTTCTCCATCATTTTGTGTTTGTTCTCTTTGATGATATCCTCATATATAGAAAAACTTGGCCAAACCATATTTCTCATGTGGATCGAGTTCTCCATCTACTCTCTCAGCACCAACTTTTCCTCAAACAATCTAAATGTGGTTTTGGTGCCTCGAAAGTCGAGTACTTGGGTCATCTTGTGGGAAAGGTTGATGTCAGGGTGGATCCTAAAACGATTGAAGCTATGAAATATTGGACGCACCCAAAGACTCTCAAAATCTTGTGGGGATTTCTAGGTTTAACAGGTTATTATCGCAAGTTTGTTAAGAATTATGGGAAAATTGCGGCACCTCTCACTGCACTCCTTAAAAAGAATTCTTTCACTTGGACTCCAGCAACTACTCAGGCTTTTCAAATATTGAATATGACCACTCCAATCCTAGCACTTCCTGATTTCATAAAGACCTTTGTCCTAGAATGTGATTCTTTTGGGAAAGGAATTGGCGTTGTCCTTATGTAAGAGGGTCGGCCTTTGGCCTTTACTAGCAAACAAATGTCCGAGAGAAATCTAGGAAAATTAATCTATGAAAAGGAAATGTTGGCTATTCTGCATGCCGTGGATCTTTGGCGCCCTTATCTATTGGGTAAATGGTTCCAAATTAAGACAGATCATCAAATCCTTAAGTATTTTATGGAATAATGAATTTCCTCCCCAGAGAAAGAAAAATGGGTGACTAAGCTCTTTGTATATGATTATGAGATCATTTACAAGAAAGGAAAAGACAATGTGGTTGTTGATGCACTTTCATGAAAATATGAAGATGAAGGGTCCCTTTTTTCTCTCTTCTTCATTGTACCAGATTGGCTCCAAGTTGTTCTCCTGGAATGACTACATGATCCTAAACGTTCACATCTAATACAACAATTGCATTCCAATTCTTCAGTTTCCCCAGGGTACTCTTGGATCAATGAGGAGATTCGATACAAAGGCCATTTTTATTTAAGTAAAAAGTCAAAACTTAAATCCATGGTACTTTCTGAGCTTCATGCTACACCCATAGCTAGGCACTCTAGGTTTACCAAAACCTTTGACCTGATCAAACGTTCTTTTTTCTGGGATGATATGAAATAGGAAGTTCATAATTTTGTGGCTAAATGTTATGTTTGTCAATGCAAAAAAGGAAAAGCAGTCAAATCTTCGGGCACACTACAACTACCTTTGACTCCACCTTCTATTTGGAGGGATATCTCTATGGATTTTATTGTAGGCTTACCTAAATCAGGCAATAAATCAGTCATTATGGTGGTAGTTGATCATCTTTCCAAGTATGCTCATTTATGTTCTCTTCAACACCCATTTACAACATCCACTGTGGCTCAACTTTTCATGGATCAGGTCTTCAAGATTCATGGAATGCCACATTCTATTGTTTCTGATCGCGACCCAACTTTCACCAAGAATTTTTGGAAAGAACTATTCAAGCTACAAGGCGCCCAATTGCATCTCAATAAAACTTATCATCCCTAGATTGATGATCAAACTAAAGTTTTCAACAAATGTTTGGAAACATATTTGAGGTGTTTTGCATCGGAAAGGAAACATCAGTGGGCTCAATGGTTATCCCTATCTTAGTGGTGGTACAACACTTCATACCATACAACTACCCACATGACTCCTTTTGAAGTCGTATATGGAATAAAACCACCTTCAGTTCTCTCATATTTTCTAGGTGTCTCGAAGGTCCAAGAGGTTAACCAAACACTTATAGTTCAAGAGGCTATTCTTCATACCCTCAAGGATAATTTGGTCATGGCCCAGAATCGCATGAAGCAACAAGAAGATCAAGATTTCTATGATTGTCAATTTGCAGAAGGGGATCAAGTGTTTCTTCGACTACAACCTTACAAGAAAAATTCCCTCAAGGCTGACCATTGTCAGAAATTGTTGCCCAAATTTTATGGTCCTTATACGGTTCTCAAGTATGTGGGACAGGTGGCCAATCAGTTAGATTTTCCCATTCATTCTAAGGTCCATCCTATTTTTCATGTTTCTTGCTTAAAGAAGGTGATTGGAACTAAGTAACAAACCCAAACCACCCTTCCCGAGTTGGATGAAGAAGGTTCCATTTGGCTACAACCACAATCATTTTTAGACCAGAATGAGCATCGTTTGCGTCATCGAACCATAAAGGAAGTGTTATTCCATTGAAAAGATACAAATCCAACAGATTCCACTTGGGAACCAACTACCATTCTGCAACAATTTTCCCCATCTCAAGCCTTGATGAAAAAGGTTATTTTTATGGGGGAGGGCATGTTAGGGACCTAACCCCTCATGTATGTATAATAATATATTTCCATGTAATAAAGGTCAACATTAATAAGGCCTATAAATAAGGAATAATAAGTCCAATGTAAGAAGACCTAATAGAATCTTTCGCTTCTAGAAGGATCTTCCTCTATATGGTTCTTTTGATATACATATTTAGTATAAATAGGATTTGGGGGTATGTGAAATTTTGTCTTGGATATTGTTGTAATAGAGCTCTGCTCTACTAGAGGTTTCCCCCTCGAAAAGGGAAGTGAACATTTCTCTCAGTAATTAAAGTGCTCTTTGTGGTTTTCTTTTGGTATCATTTTGGTATTATTGTGGTGTTGTTATGATTATATTGTTGTTCATATGCCATTTCTAGCTATTTATTTATGTTCTGCATATTTTTGTATATCTGGAATATTACACACTCCCCCTCCAAAATTTTGCACCACTATTGCTTATGTAGTTGTGAGAGTGTGACTGAAAAATGAGCTCTAGTGCCCTCTATTTATAATGCTTTATCTTACTTTACTGGGTTGAATTCTCTTTCTGGAAGCTAATAACTCAATATTAAATATTCTCTTGAGCTGAATTGTCTCCTAGGGTTATTATCCAACATTTTAGGGTTTCCCTTGCTTCCTGGAATATTCTAGTCTTGTCAAAGGTTACATGTGGAGGTTAATACCTCCCACAGCTACCATAATATCAACATATACAACCTGGATTTTTCCATAACAGGGCATGCATTTTCCTTAATGCTTTGTTTTCATGAAATTTCATAAGGACAATGTGCATAATGTGCATAATTCATCTAAAGATATGAATTTTCCCTAACATTGTGATTCAAGGAAGATACAATGCAAATCCTAACACAAGGATTGCATTCTTCACTCTATGGTATGTTCAAAATTCATCTACAAAAAAAATCCACAACCACAATATTTCACTTGTGTAATCATTAAGTGATCATCTATCACTATAAATCATTTGGGTGACATCATCAAGATGGATGTCTATTTTTCTTGTTTTCTGAGAAAAAAACTATATTTTCACAAGTTATTCAACTTCCGACCTACAAACGTATTTTTTATTTATTTAGAATTTCACTTTACAGTAAAAAAAAAAACTTGTGAAGATTTTTGTTAGCTTTCCAATGACTATTTTGAAATTTTGTTTTATCAAAATTTGATATGTCAATTTGACAATTGGTTAACAGTATGTTCCTTAAACATGAAATGAATGATAATGAGTTATTTTCCCCCCCAACAATGTATCTATTATTAAATTTTCTCTTTTAACAAACGAAATATACTGCAACAATCTACAGAGAGTCTATTTTATTATGACTATAACTTTGAATCTAACAGATGAATATTATAATTTCTAGAATTTTTTGAAGTTGACCAAGTTGAAAGAACTGCAGATTTTAAACACAAGTTTTACCCCACCTTGTATCTATCTTAATTTTTATTTAAAAGTAAAATCTAAAAATACACTTTTGAAAAGAACAATTTAAGGATTACGAATAAAAAAATTTCTAAATTTTTCACTTTGTATTTTTAGAGATACAAATATTTCATTTCACTGAATCATAATGTCAGCTGAAGATATTATGCAGTGTTTTTAAAAAAAAAATAAAAAAAAATAGATAAAAATAATGAAAATGAAAACAAATTATAGGATCTGAAAGTAGATTCAATTTTGAAAATGCTGGTGTCATTTTCGAAACCAAATTCTTAGTATTTGTAGGAGTCTGCAACCTCCAAAGTTCAGGTAAGCTCGAGGGAATTCTTTGGTTTTTACATACAGTCCCAATTTCTAGTTTTCGGTCGATTTCATAATTTCATATGTAACAATATATATTAATTCATGCATGTAACCCCAAACCAAAATATATATTTCACCATGCACCATCTCAGGACATAACAACATATGTACAACCTGCCTTTTTCCCTAACAGGGTGTGCACTTTCCTCAATGCCCCCTTTTCATGAAATTTCATTATGATAGTGTTCAAAATGTGCACAATTCATCTAATGATATGGATTTCTTTAAATAAGTTATCATACAAATACTAACACAGGGATTTCATTTTTTACTCAAGGGCTTGCATTGTTTACTCAAGGGATTTCATTTTTTAATCAAGGGCATGCATTTTATAGTATGCCCTATTTTCAAGTAGAAAACACATAATTTCCATATTTGAGCAAGAATTCTCTTCTTAAGTAATAGATATCTCATATGAAGGAATGAACTAATCACTTTCCTATATATACATAATCTCATCATACATAATTCTCCACTATAGTTTTTCTACAACTTTTGTACAACCATGTATCTTGTAATATTTGATATAATATTTTGACATATTCATTCTATAGTTCATTAGAAGGTCATGAATCTTTGTTCATAGAAATCTTCATTTTTGGAGTGGGAATTCACGTTTCTATAGCCAACTTTAACAAATTCTCCCTTCGGTTTAACAAGGCAATTGTGATCCTTTATGCACATCAGGTAGGTGTTTGTATGAAACTTCCACTATAAGGCTATATGCAAGTGTATAATCACAAATTACACCTTATTCAAGTTGAACCACTCTATTTGAGTAAACTTGTAACTAGGGTGTGGATTTTACAATAATGTCATTTTCACTTTAGATTTACATGTAATCCCAAATCTAGGTGCATGAAAGTAACCTATCATGTTCTTAAATTTCACTTTAAATGACATGGGTAATTTTTCAATACATGGAACTCAATATTAAAACTTATATAATAATTTTTTGAGCTATAAAGAAGTTTGCGTGTGCATTTTAATTTGTTCATTTAATACGGTTGTGACCTTCCAAATTACAAGGAAAATGTTTCCTCTTTTACACAACAACCCTTCTTAAACTTGCAATTGCAAACTTAATAACATAAATAGGTAAAATATGATAAACCGCAACTCAAAAAACTTTCACAACTCAAATATAAGGTACAATAAAACCTTTGCTTGCATTTTACAGACAAGTTGGGCTTTTCTAGGATTTGTCTAAACATCTATTTCCTATTATTGCACGGTAGCTTCTTTTATGATTAAAATGAAAAAATAAGTATATAGGATTATGAAAAATAACTTCACAATCATTTACAATTTGAACCACTCAAACTGAATGAGTTTTGAGACCCAGGCATTCATTTTAATGTAGCATGGCATGCATTTTGCACCAAGGAAAAATTTACACCAACACCAAATTTTCCCTCTTTGTCCTAGAAGAACAATTTTGGTCTTTTTGTAGGGAAAATTGTTTTAAGTTTCAAATTGCACAAACATAGCTATAGAGAGATGTACTATTTTACTACAACCCTATAACTTGCAATATTTCTGGTAATATTGACCTATTTATTCTATTGCAGAAATTAGAGTTCAAATTTATTGCATTTTGTATGTATAATTGGTTGGTTAGAAGTCATTGTCGATGATTTCTCTCATAACCCACCATCCTCTGATTCATGGAAAGATCATGAATATTTGTGAATAGAAATCATCCTTATTGAAGTGAAAATGCACTCCTAATTGTACAAACATTTTAACAAATATTTGATAATCAATTTACAAATTAAATATTAAATTATGGAGGATTATCCAACTTTGTGCATGCACTTTCCTATAGCCCAGTTTAACAAATTGCCCCTTTGGTTTTATAAAGGAATTTTTAGCCTTTATGCACATCGAGTAGATTTTTGTCTGGAATTTCCAATATACAGCTATGTCAAGGTGTAAATTCACAAATCACAACTTCAAGTTGAACCACTCCATTTGGGTCAAAATTTAGATGGGGGCACACATTTTACTCTAAGGCAGTTTTGACTTCAGATTTACATGAATATGAAATCTAGGTGCTTGAAATCAACCTCTTTTGTTCTAAAATTTAACTTTATATGGGATAGGTAGATATAAATATAGATATATCCATCATAAAAATTATAAAACAAGTTTAGGTGCTACAGGTAAGCTTGGGCGTGCATTTTAATTTTGGCACTTAGTATAGTTTTGACCTTCCATTTTACAAGGAAAAAATTTCCTGTTTTGGACATCAACCATTTCTAAAATTGCAATTGAAAAATTAACAACATTATCAATTCTAATATGATAAACCACACCCCCAACAACTTGCACAACTCAAATCTACAGCATAATAAAACCTTTACTTACTTTTTACAAACAACTTATGCATTTATGGGGTTTTACTAGGCATCTATTGCATATTTTTGCACAACAGAGTCTTTTCTGATTAAAAATTAAAAACTAAGTATACAGGCTTATGTAAAATGGATTAGAAACTCATTTACGGTTTGAACCACTCAAATTGAATGAGTTTTCATACAATAGGGTTCATTTTATTGTAGCCTAGCATGCAATTTGCACCAAGGAAAAATTTCCCCTCTTTGTACTACAAAATAAATTTGGCATTTTTCCACAGAAAAGGACTTTAAGTTTCCAAATGCACAAACAAAGGTATTGTTGGTTACTCTACCTTCTATATTGTCTAATTTTGTATTGAATGAGGTTTCATGTCTTTCAGGTTTCCAACAAAGCCTCTAAAACTATCAGCCCTCCCAGTAAATCAAAAGGAAACACAACACATAGAGTGTGTCGCGTATGTTACACATTATTTTCGTCATCCCTCTGACCGTTAATTTTGTGAACCTATATGTTTCCTTCATAGGGTTCAGTGGCCTGAGTTCCTGAAGAGAGAAGGGAGAAGAACTTTTCCTGAGAAAAGAAGTTGCATTTTCCCTTGTAAAAACCCTGTAAAAAGGGAAGTTCGCAGGTTGCTATATAGGCAAAGTGCGAGAATGCCTGATTCTCGTAGGTTGCACCATAGCTAGGGTGAGAGATGTTCGTAGGTTACTCCATAGGCAGGGTGTGAGAATGCCTACACGTGGGAAAAACAAGCATTTTCTTGAATCTTCTAGAAGGAGAAACTTCTATGGTGAGGTGGCATCTGAATGGATTGGATCTTACTCGCTTTCATGATTTAGTGGGATCATCCTAACCTCCTCACCTTATCCTCTTCAACTTATAAAAGGAGAAGAGTTCTCATGGAGAAAGTTAGCTTGGGTTGGCTTGGAATTATTAGCTTGGTTAGAGTGGCTTTGAGATTTTCTTTGTCAAGATAGATTGTGAGTAGCTATCAGATCCATGGTCTCAGAATTCTTGGAGTGAAAGTGTGTGGGAAACGAAGGATAGTTGGAAGGGACCTTACGACATCAAGGCCATGTTTGTAATCTCTCTTTCACATTTAATATGATATAGTAATATGATTCTTTCCTATAAAGATTGTTGTGTTTTATTGTATGATTCCTTGATCACATACATAGGTTTATATTGAGTTTATGCTATTACTATCACTTTGGTTGGTTGTGTTCTTTTGCAGGATCATCATGGTATGAGCATTGGAACGGAGCATTGGAACGGAGCTAGGATGGCGATGGAGAGAGGAAGCAACATTTAAATGGTATGTCACTCATCCCTCTTTAGTTAATAAATTCAATATCTAAAACTTAAGGAAAGCGTCATGTTCTGGTCTGTTTTGTTCTAGATCTAGGTGGATCTAGGGAGATCAGTTAGTGTCCGCACCTACCGATTAGTCCGATAACAACGTAGTCTCACCCAAGATAGATTTAATGGGTGGCTGTAAGAATTAGATGTGTACAACCTAGGATTGAGTGTGAGATAAGAGATCAATACATTGGACCATTATTATAACTTGTAAATTCAACCTACTATTATTCACGATTAAGTAGTAAATCCAATAGCTTATTCCCTCAATATCGCAACAACATTTAATAGGAAATATAATAACTCATTCATTCAACATAATAATAACTAGTAAAGATGATAAATATATGCAACCATTCATCACATAACACAAATGTTACCATGGTTCAACCCCCTCCTGGGCTACATCGATAAAGATTTGTCTCTCAGCTCTTTATTATAATATTCTCGCATCTACAGCGTTGTGCGCTTACAACTCTTCTCAGTTGGGTAAGATCTATATGAGGTAGACTAGATTGCACCAGGATCCATAGCCTCCAATCCAACCCTCAAGATCTACCTTTCTTTCGCCTCTTTATCTCAACAGTTTATACAAACTAGGTCTTACATAAAAGCATTACCTATCACCTCAACTTGTGCATAACTACAATAGCATAATATTACTCCAAACTGAACTGACCATGATTCCTAAGCATACATATTTATACATTTTGGGCTCTTCATCCATTTACAATACCTTACCAAAATCCTAACCCTACCATCATTGGGTCTTTCTCCCATGTGTGAGTGTTGTTCTTCCTTCCATTTGTTGCCTTCTTTGCATGCCCACATGTTGTGCTTCCTTCCAGCTATCGCTTCCCTTGTACACACTTTATTTCCCAAAAAACCCCATGATTTTCCAGTTTTTCCTATCTCTAACAGCCCCCCAACATTGACATGTGGCTTGTATTGAGCCACCTAAGATTTGTGTGTTTCTTTGACCTCCTTGGTGATCGCCTGGAAATTTTCCTTGAGCTTTGTTGCCTGTCTCTGCGCCTGTGCAGTCTTCTCCTTGAGTGTCTCCACTATCTGGGCTACGACTTCATGACTAACCAATTCCATGCACTTTGCCTAGGTTTGTGCTATCTATGCCTTGGATTCCTTTTCTTGTGCTAGGACTTCTTCTACCTGCTCTTGCAATGGTTCAATTTGATCCTGCTATTCCTGTTTCTATGTTTGTGTGGTAGTTAGCTCTGCCTGCAATTTTTTCATTTCACGTGTTCCCTTGACATGTTCTATAACTGACATTATATTCTTCCTCTGCTTTAGTTCTTCTATAGCTACATTGATCCTTTCCTCTTCCTTATCCCACTTTTGGATCTATTGATCCTCCTCTAACTTAGTCCATAGTTGCACTACTTTATCAAACAAGTCCGATGTTGTTCTTACCTATTGCTCTATCTCCTACAGCTGCATTGTTTCTTCCTGCTAAATTTTCTCCTTGACTACTGGTGGAGTGGTTGGTATGAGTTGTTCTCAGAGATTCTCTATCTCCTTCCGGTATTGATTGATTACTTGCACAATCTGATCAATATTTTGTGTTGTTGTGATTACATCACCCTACGTGACCTGTGGAATATTCTCATAAGTTCCTACCACTTTCTTCGCCAATCCTCTTATGTGCTCCCTTTCCTCTCGAGTCTCAGATTTAGCCTTCTCATATACTATTTCCAACTCATCTCATTTCTTTCTTGCTCGCTGCAATTCAACTAAGTCTTTGTGTGCACAAGACAGTACCTCATGGTTTAAGATAACTTTCATCTTGTGTAGATCTATGGTTGGCATCCTCATTTGCACCAATTGGATTTGGCTTAAGTCCTTTAGGTGTGTCTACCCCACAATATCATACATTCGCAACATACTGGGTGTGATATGGAATGTTTCGTTTGAGTGTGGTAATGAGTGGACTGGATATCATTCTTCTTCTTCCACTCTTCTCTCTGTCCATGGTGCTGATGGTTCTTCTCCCTTGCTTCTTGTTGACTTCCCTTCCCTGATTTTCTTGAGGACCTTCCACATGTCTACCAATTTCTCTTCAATCATATCCCTGTGGCGTGCAGCATGATCAAATTCCTCAGATAGACAATCTTGGACCATTCAGGTGATCATTTCCCCGTCGTCCTCCATGATCATATACTTTTTCATGTTCTTTGTGACTTTGACTTCTTGCGCATGCCTCCTATATGCGTGGTTGGCCTCTTGCTTGCCCCTACTGGTTGTGGGTTGGGATTCTTTGCGGTCTCTTGCATGGGATCGACATATTTCTGCTGGTCCTTAGTCGGCTATGGATTATCCTTATTTTTGTTCTCGGTCCCTGTATTCATTGTCCCTTCCTCTTTTTGTGTTTCTTTTCCCTAGCCCATTATTCGTCCCTTGGGAACTTGGATTTCTGGAGGTTGAGTTTCTCCCTACTCTATCCTGGGTGATGGGTTGAATCCTCCATTCATTATCACATTCATTGATGACCATGTCAATGTCACCCTTTGTGATGCAGTAGTGCATTTGTAGCCACTGTTTATCCAAATCCTTCCTTGCCTGTATCCACATTACGTGTCGTGTGTCCTGGAAATTGGCAATGTCCCCATATTGCATGACAAATTCTGGTGTTATTCTCCACACCTTGGAGATGGCTTATTGTAGGTCACGTAGGTATCCATCAAAGATTGCCCCATTCACTTTTTTCCTCCTCGACTCTGGCCTGGCTCTGAGAAACAAATACCTCGCTCCCTGATTTGGTTTTGGTCTGGTACAAAACACTACATACCTGGGCTCTTTCCATCCCATCAAGGCTATTAATCTGATCAGCCATGAATAATGGAACTCTGTGCCTAGATCCTATGCATCCTTGTAGTCATCTAGGAACAAGTTCAATAGATACGGTGCCCATCTCATTCAGGTGCCTTCTGCGCACTAAGCTACAACTATAACAAATCAGGCTGGGACTTCCTCCACGTGACATTTTATTAGCAAATTGTAGGTTAAGATTTGTGCACCCAATTGTGTGGCTTCATCATTGATCCTCTTGATAATGATCCCTCTTATTCCCCTGTCAGTGCCATACTTCTTCTTCATCTCTTCTACTAGCTCTTTCTCCTTGGTTTTGTCATCCAGAAATTGTGCAGGATCCATGCTCCAAGATGGAAGTCCTGTTATGCTCGCGATTAGCTCAATGTCTATCAAGACGCACTTGTCCAACTAGATGTCCCCGCCATGTCTGACTGCTAACACTTGTTTGACACATGCAGTTGAATGTTTCCCTATGCAAAAATGTGGTAATTCCAACATACCTAAAATTCATGTTTTTTGCAGCCCAGTTGCCCACTGGAGTGGCTGCTCGATCGGTTCTCCAACCCGATTTGTGCTCGTAGTCTATAAAAATACCCTCTTCACAAGTTCTAGAAACTTGTCTTCATCTGCTACATCATGGTCCGAGTATTTGAGCTTCCTGATATGGCCCAGTAGCTCTATTCCTACCTGTATCCCATCTGGTATGCGTGGTAAAATTATTTATGTTGTCGGTTTCTTGCAAGGTGACCAGGGTATATGTATCTTGTCTTTCTTCATTGGTGGTGGTTGGCTTGAAGTTCTAGCGGCTTCTGGTTGTTCCTCTGTATACCATTCCATCCAAGACGAGATATCTTCACCCGTCCCTTCTGGTGGGTGGTAATATATGGTCATTTGAGACTCATCTGGCTCGACTATTTTCTTCAGCTTAGGTGTCGTTTCATTGAATTTTAGAGCTTCTTCGGTGCTCTCTGGTTGCACCTCCTTCAGGGTTTTTGCTTCCTGGTTCTGCGACTCCTGTACTTCTGCTGGTATCTCCTTACTCATGCCCTTTGGTGATGGCTTTTGGATTTCTTCTAGTATGGGTGTCGAGGGCACTGGTGTTGTTTCTAGGGATGGGATTTCGTCGAAATTGACGATTTTCAATAGCTGTTGTTCACCTTCTTCTTCCTGTCCTCGTGACCTGGTCTGAACTCTAGTTTTACTCACGGTCTGGCTCGCTTCTTCTTTCTTGGGAGGTGCCATGGAAGTGAACTCCAAATGTCTTCCAGATTCGAACGATCTCTATGATCTTTATGAAGTCTCTTTGTGCTCTTTAGCTTCTGTCATTCTCTATCCGTTCTCTTTTCATGAATAGACTATTGGCTCCTGCGTCTGTGTGATGTATGGCTTTCCCATGAATCTTTTCGAGCACGCTTCCTTGATTATCGATTTAATGCACCTTAATTATAGGTTCAATGAACCTTTGGTGGTTTTGTACATTCCATTACTCTTCCTTGTCATCTTATGTTGGCATGATTAATGTGGCATCCCATCAGTCCTTTCCATCCTTTAATTCCACCTAGTGTTGTCATGTCATCCTACTTTTGCCGACTTTCCATTTATCGCTTTTTTCTCTTTGTATGTGACCATTGTCCTTCTCCTTGCCAAGGTTGTGTTTCTAAATTCGCATGGAATTTATACCTCTAGCGTACAACACCCTCTTTGGTTCTTTCTTCCTTAGTTTTTTCTCAACATCTTGGTTTTTTTTTGTTTTTTTTTACCACGCGGTGGATAGTCGACTGTCCTTGTACATCTTCAATTAGCTGCCATTCATCATCCCTCTAAGTTATGCACCTGATAAATCTCTTAACTATACATCTCCTACATCTGTGATATATTTTACTACATATGGTCCTAACCAATGCATTATGAGATTTCCTGGGTGTTGAAACGATTTTTTGTCATACATCAGTACTAGATCTCCTTCATTGAACGTTTTCCTCTTGATGTGTCTATCATGCCAAGATTTATCTCTTGCTTTATGAACTTGTTGGTGGAATCCTTCTAAGATCCAATATTCCTCCATGGTCAGTATCTGATTCACTCTTTCCTGTACTGTGCCTCGTTCTATCATTTGTGTGATTGTTGCTATGCGCAAGCTTGGTACTAAAAATTCTAATGGCACCACTGCTTCTTGGCCATACACCAGTTTAAATGGTGTGTGTCGTGTCAACATTTTTCATATAGTCTTGTATGCCCATAATATTGTTGTTACTTTGATGTCCCATTCATCCCTATTGATGCTACAGATCTTTGTCAGCAAATTCTCCAGGATTTTGTTGAATGCTTCCACTGTGCCATTTGCCTGTGGGTGATATGGTGTGTTCTTATGATGATGGACTTTGAAATATTCAGTCATAGCACTAATGGTGTTGTTTATGAAGTGTGTGCTTTGGTATCTCATCAAGAATCTTGGGCACCCAAATCTAGTGATTACTTTTTCAAATAGAAAATGTGTTTTTGTTCCTGCGCTGTAATCCTTCACTGGTGCGGCTTCCACCCATCTCGTGAGGCATTTCATCGCGGTGATAATGTACCTTGATCTTGTTCTTTTTGTTGGTGGGTTGATTGGTCCCACAAATTATATTGCCCACTTGTCGAATGGATGTAATGTTACTTGTGGTCGTAATGGAATCTTGTCCCTTCTGTTAGGTTTTCCTACCCTTTGATAAACATCACATGTTTGACAGTCCTCCTTCAAGTCTCTATGAATCATTGGCCACCATAGTATTGCGCGCAATACCTTCTGCATGGTAGATTTATGTGCGTTATTTCCTCCTCCTTTCCCCTCATGGGATTCTTCTAAGACTCATGGTATTTCATTTTCTAACACGTACCTGTGCAAGATGCTATATGTTCCCATATTGTATAGATGTCTTGTAAGCAGTTGATAGTTGGTGGCACAGACTACCAGGTTTTTACTATGCAGGATGTTATATCCTTGTGGTGCAGTACTTGTTCGTATGTAATGAATGATGTCTATGAAATATTCATCAGCGATCTAGACTGAAAATAAATGTGTATTTGAAAATTTGTCTTTTAAATTCATAGGTTCTTCTCCATTAGTGACCCTTGATAAGTGGTCACGTCCTACATTCAATTTTCCTAGCTTGACTATTACTTCAAAGTAAAATTCTTGAAATAGTAGTAACCATCGAAAAATTCTTCTCCCCAACACTAGCTTGTTGACTAGGTATTTCAGGGTTGAGTGATCTGTGAACATCTTAAAGTGTTTTCCCAATAAGTAGTGTCTAAATTTTTGCAGTGCATAGACCATATCTAGGCCTTCTCTTTCTATTGTGTTATAGTTTTGTTCAGAGTCTGATAACTTTCTTCTCACAAATTCTATCGGTTGATCCAAGTCTCTCATTCCTGGTTGTGCCAATGTAGCTCCAAGTTCTATGGTTGATGCATCTATGTGTACGTGGAATGTATTCTCCCAATCTAGAAAGACTAATATCGGCACGGTGACCATTGTTTCCTTCAGTGTATCCAACCCTTCTTAACACTCATCATTCCGCTGAAACTTTGTGTCCTTTCTTAGCAAATTTTCCATCAGTGCAATGATCTACGTGTATCCCTTGATAAATTTCCTATAGTAACCTATGTGACCCAAAGTTTATCTTAGCTGACAGACTATTTTTGGTGGTGGTAAGTTAACGATAACTACAATTTTTGTTGGATCTATGAGTAAACCTTATTTACATACTATATGGCCCAATAGTATCCTGAATGGTGTTCCAAATATGTATTTATTTATATTCAGTGATATCTGACAATGTTTGCATCTTTCCAACATTAGTTGTAAGACTTCTTCATGGTATTTCAACAAAATGTAGACTGTCCAATCATCCAGGTATACTTCAAGAAACTGGTGGATGAATTCCTTAAATGTAGCAATGAATACTCTGGAAAAGATTGATGGCGGATTCTTCAGTCCAAAAAAAATGATTGTGTACTGGTAAGATCCCAATTCTATCGCAAACGTGGTCTTGTATCTGTCTTCTTGTGCTATCTTGATCTGATGGTAGCCTCAGAATGCATCAATGAATGAGTAGGGAATGGGTCATGTAGGCATTCATCATTCAACTTCCTCAAGTCGACGCATATCCTTATCCCTCCTCGTTTCTTGTCCTGTACTACCATCGAGCTTATCCATTCTGATTATTCGATCGGTTCTATGATGGCAGCTTTGTGCATCCTATCGATCTCAGCTTTGACTTCCTGTTTATATATGGGGTTCTGTTTATATGGTCATTTTCTGATCGATCTTGCTTCTGGCCTAAGTGGTATCTTCATCTCTCCTAATTCCCCTTCTATAACCTTCATATCTATAAATGTTGTGGGAAATAAGTCGTTATATTTGCGCAACAACTCTGTGATGCTTTCCACTGTTTGTTCATCCTGATAATCTCCAATGCTGGCCATTTTGGGATGCTCGATTGTCCCAATGTTGAATTTCGTTAATTTGATCGGCACGAAAATGACTTATGATTCTATTGATGGTCCTTCCACATCTCTTTCACCTTCTGCTTCTTCTATTTTAATATCACATAGATCGTCTTCATCCGGTTCTTCCTCTTGCACATGGTAACATGATAACAATTCCTTGATTGTCTGTTTGTTCTGTTGTTTCTCTTCTTTGATAAGTTCTACTTCTAGTTCTTTGATGAATATCACTCCTCTTATATGTTTGAGAGCTGCATATATGTTGGGGTTCTCATGCTCGAATGAGAAAGTGACTGTGAAATTTTGTTGCAATGTCGTCCATGTTGTAGTTCCTTTGCGCAATTCCTGGTCTGTATACTAGTTCGTTCGTATGCCCTCTAAAGTGTGTATGAAATGATGAGGCCATTCCTCCAAGTGTTCTATTGGTGCCCTTCGTCCATCATACCTTATTTGTTTATTGTTTTTCTATTCTGCACCAAACCTTATTCCCATTAACCACTTGCATTGGTACCAATCTGGGATTGTCTCGTTGTGTGTGCCCCACCATCTTGTGGGTGTGGCATTGAGTGATAGATCAAGTGCTAAAAATATCTAGTTCTCTAAGACTTCATCTTAATACTATGTCAATAATGTTTCCAAATCATTTATTCTGTGAAAACTAGGTGGTTCTCTGATTTCTGTGCCTACCCATCTTACCGCACGATCTATTCTTGCACTTCTTCTCGTGGAAATTTCGTGTATACTTTATTGCCATTTTTCTAATCCGGTATCTGAATTTGTTGCACATGAAGTAATTCTCCATCAACTGATTATCCCGTCTGTAGTTGGGTTCACGTAATCCTCATCGCAGACAGTTTTTCTATACAATTGGATGATTTCCTCCAAGTCTAGGCAAGTAGGTTCTACAAACCTCTCCCCTTCTAATGGGTCTAATGGTGCGATGACCCTGTATTCTCCTGAATTAAATGTTATTTTCCTGGTCTTCAAGTTGATTATGGCCTGGCTGTCAAACGCCTAATCCAAGCCAAGCAATGTCTGGTAAGATGTTGTGTGATCCACTATTTCAATGATGTTGAAATCATCTTTAGTGCACACTCCATCTAGGTTGATTGTCTCTCCTTCTACCTATTGGTAGGACTCTATGTTGGTTTTCCAATTTCAATTGAACAGGTGAATATCCTAATCTGGGCTCTCCCATGCATTTCCATGTCTTCTTTGGTAATATATTAACTTCAGATCCTAGATATAGTATAATGTCTCCCATGTTAAAATATCCAATGTTGGCATTTAGTCTAAACTCCCTACTTGTTCTTCTTCTTGTGTGTAGGTGATTAAATTTTTTTGGTTCTAGCTTCCCTTCCGTCTCAATGCTACATTTTTCTAGTATGTTTTGCAATATTTTCATAGATTATGTCTCACTTAATACCTTTACACATGATTGAAAAAAGCCTTTGATGGTACTTACCTATCCCATAGAATGTATTTCACTAGTATGATCCAATAATGTAGGCATTTCATACTCAGGTGCTTCCTTGCTTTGTTGCGCAGTTGAAGTCTCTGCAATATATTCCTTCTGAAATTCCTATTAGGCTTGCTTGAATATCTCCTTTTCCTTCTGTGCGTCGAATTTTTTCCTTGGTTCGACCTTATTTCTCACCCACTGATTTTGTGTCGATGCTTGTCAGACAATGTAGTCCCGTGTTTTCTCTCCTCCGTGAGTAACTATATTAATGTTCCATCCTCCATCCCTTGCTTCTGCTGAAATCCACTAAAAATTCTAGTTATTTTGGTTCCTCTTTTATTGGATCTTTACTAGTAGTTCCGGACATTCTTTTGTATCGTGATCTAATGCGTGAATATACATACAAGTTTCTAGTGGAAGTGGACATTCCATTGCATAATATCTTATTTGCTGACAACTGTGACATACTATTGGTCCTTGACCTCATCCAGAACCTCCTCTTTCTCATCCTACGCCTTTGTATCATGCTCTATCTCCTCTCAGTGCATTATCCTGAGGTGCCTAATTATACTATGTGGTATTGTACTGAGGTTGTGTCATGTTGTACTATGGCTATGCCTTATTGTATGGTTGTTGCACAATATTATACTGTTGTTGTGGAGTGTTATATGGATATGAAACTTTATTGAAATTTGGCACTGCTTTCCCAGTCATTTTGACCTATACTCTATATGCGTCTGATGTCCTTTCTCGCATCAACTCCATAGTTCTATAGTTTTTTTCTTTGTGGCCCACTGATTTGCAAAAGGTGCAATATTATCTCTTTGGGACTGTCTCGTATTTCTGTATCATTGTGCAGTGATAAGGGTCATGACCTGGTTTCTTGAAGATCTCACACCATAGTCCTCATGTTGGTAATGGATTTGGCATTCATGTTTCCATATACTATGCGAATGTTGGAAATTTTTTCTTGTGGTGTCCTTCCATTCTGCATGTGGTACACCAAACGACTTCTTGTTTTTCCATTTTCTTGTTTTGGTTCAGCTGAAATGTTAGGTTCTTCAAATCCTCCTTCAGTTCTTCGATAGTTGGGTTTGTCTGCTGGTACTTTTTTTCTTCTAGTTTCCGGGATGCAGAGCCTCTACCTACGTCTGAAATGTTGGCAAATACTTAATAAACAATGAATGGCATGAGTACAGGAAGAATGTACAGAGGATTATTGACATGTTTTACAGGCAGCGTATGCTTGTCATTGATGGCAAGTACAGTAGTGATGATGGCCTGAGTACAGCAGCGATGATCAACGGTACAGTGATCATTGATGGCAAGTACAGTAGTGATGATGGCTTGAGTACAACAATGATGATCAGTGGTGCAGTGATAATCGGGGAAGAGAAAAAACAGTGTTCATTGGATCCCTTCCTGAATTCCCGATAGAATGAGGGTCATCAGATCTGAATGTAGACAAGAAGAGCGCTGAAGAGGAGGATAGATCTCAGATGTTAGATCCAAGAACAGGACCCGACTATCATTGGATCAAGGAGAACCTGCACGTTCTTTAAAGTGCAAGGAGTAGCGGGGCTCACAAAATCCCGAAAGAAGGAGGACCGTCCATCATCAGGTAGGACACGTGGGGAAAGATCGTCAGTTCGCTGACTGGAGAGTCAAAGGAATGATGTTCCCTAATCTCTCGAAATCGCGATATGCAAAATCGTGATTTCATCTGAGACGTCAGATTAAGGTTGAATCTGGACCGTTGATTCCAGTCCATGTCAGAGTTTCGGGGATCGAGAGTTGGAGATGTCAAGTAATATCAACCAAAGGAATCTCGAAATCGCGATATGCAAAATCTCGATTGAATCACAGCCATTGAATCAAGATTGAATCTGGACCGTTGATTCCAATCCTTATTGGAGTTTTGTGAATCGCAACATCAAGAGGAAAAGAAACAATGCAATAAGAATTCTGAAATCGCAATATGTGAAATCGCGATTTAATCACAACCAATGAATCCAGATTGAATCTGGACCATTGATCCAAGTCCATTTCATGGTTTTGAGGATCGAGTGTTGGATATGTCAAAGAATATTAACATCAAGAATCTTGATATCTCGATATGCAAAATCACGACGTAATTGAAACCATCAGATAAAGATGTGATATGGACCGTTGATACGACTCCATTACGGAGTTTCATGGATTGGGACTTTGAAGTGACAAAAACACTGAAAATCAAGAGTGTCAAAATCGCGATGTGTGAAATCTCGACTGAATCTGAACCGTCAGATCAAGATGTGATCTAGATCATTGATCCGACTTCTTTACAGAGTTTCGTGGATCGAGATTTGTAAGTGACAAGAACATTGAACATCAGGAATGTCAAAATTGTGATATGCGAAATCGTGGGATGATCTGAACCATGAGATCAAGTGTTGATAGAGGGTTACTGTTCTCTCTCACAGTTAACTCCTTAGTTTCGAATCTGTTAGCAAAACAGACTCATGATTGCCGATTAGTTGGCATTTGATTTTTTGAGACAGTGGTCTTCCTTTTTCCTAAGGAGATGGGAAGTTGAACCGCCGTGAGTGTGTATAAAAGAAAATGAGACAGACAACATGTGGTTGGTTGTTCTGTATGAAAAATGAATGAAACTGTAAGAAAAGGAAAATCATATAATGTGCAGTGTGAGATGGAGAATATGCAGAGTGTGAGATGAAACTCAGAGAAGAGTAACAGATGATAAAGAAAAAATTGAAGCAGAGCAGAATGACATAACAAGTTGATGCAGAGCAGACCTACTAAACAGACAGAGGAAGAAATGAATTACAGAACAGTTATAATATGACCAGATTTACATAACAAATAAAGATTGGTAAGAATTGATTTATCTGTGTAGTTGAATGTTTATTTGTTCATTTATGTTCTAGGGAGGTTGGGAGGTGCTCGGGAGGACTATTGTCCTCAGAGGTTCAAGTGAGAACTTGAACACAGGAAGTTGTAGCTTCCATCTAGTTGCATCCAGAGAAACCAGGGTGGTAGGGTGGTGCAAGGGAGAACAAGTGTTCTCTGTTATACAGGTTGGAGCCTGTGTAACTAGAAGTTGGTGCTTCCATCCAGTTCATGCTGGAACATTCAGGGAGTTGGTGCTTCCTTCTAGTGAGTGCTAGAGAAACCAGAGAGTTGGTGCTATCAAACAAGTTGCAGCTTGTAAAACAGAGGTAGCAGCCTCACATTGAGTTGGTGCTCAATTATAGATGATGTACAGAACTTAAAAGACTGCTTATCATTTCGAAGAAGAAGAGGTTTTCTCCCTTTATGGGTTTCCTCATGAAAATCTGTCTCTGTGTATACCTTATGTGTGACTGATGCTCTTTAATTTTACTGTCCATATGTTGTATATTGTTGATGATCACTTGAAGAAAGATTAATAATGTTTTCATAGACTTATAATTTTTTAAGCTCAATAACAATTGATTTAGCCCCCCTCTTAGTTGTTTTAGCAATTTGAACAATTGGTATCAGAGCGGGTTCCTTTTATTCAAAGGTAGATCTGTAATCTTAAACATGACAAGTCATGAAGGGACTTTAACCTCTAAGCCCCCTCTGTTTGATGGAACAAATTTTTCCTTCTAGAAGATTAGAATGAGAACATACTTAATGGACTTGGGTGCTGATGTTTGGGATGTGGTAGAGACTGGTTATACAAATCCTGTTGTGCTAGCCTCCAAGGATGATAAGTTAGAATTTAGTTTTAATGCTAAGGGGATGAATGCTATCGTGAATGGACTTGCTGAAGCTGAGTTTGTAAAGGTGATGCATCTTGATACTGCCAAAGCAACGTGGGATAAACTTATTAGCAGTTATGAAGGAAATGAGAAAGTAAAAGATGCCAAACTTCAAACATACAGATTGAAATTTGAACAACTAAAGATTAATGAAGATGAAACAATTAGCAAGTACTTTTTAAGAGTTGAAGAACTTGTAAATTCCATGAAGGGTCTTGGTGAGAAGTTTGATGACTCACTCTCAGTTCAAAAGATTTTAAGATCTCTGCCTGATAAATTTAATCCAAAAGTCTCTGCAATAGAAGAATTAAATGATCTTAAAACTCTGTCCATTGATCTACTTCTAGGTACTCTAACTGCATATGAAATGAGAATTAACAAAGATAAATCCAGTACTAGAGAAGCATCTTTTAAAGAAAACAAGAATATTGATTCAGAATTAGATGATATTGACGCAAAATTTGTGAGAAGGTTAAAGAAAGGGTCAGGAAAATATCAAGGGAAGTTTCCCTTCAAATTATTTAACTGTGGTAAGATAGGTCATTTTTCATCTAAGTGTCCCCATTAGAAAAAGGACCAGAAATCTGATGATGAAAAGAAGTACAAATACAAGAAATATAATAAGAAGAAAAGTTTGGTTGCAAATAATGACAATTCCTTAGAAGACACTGATAGTGACTCATCCTGTGAAGATAAGGCAAATGACTTCATGCTTATGGCCAAGGAGGATTATGATAATAAAAGCACAGGTAGTGATGATAATGATGAAGAAGCTATGGTTGATTTGGAAGGAGAACTGATCAGTGCACTGGAAGAAATTGATAGACTCAGAACTAAGAATAGAAAGCAAAAACAATTGTTGACATAGTTCCAGAAAGACAGTAAAAAACCTAATGAAGACTTTGCTCTGCTGAAAGTGGAATTAGAAGAGACAAAGAAAATAGAAGACATACTGAAACAACAATTGTCAGAGAAGAAATTCAGGTGTGAAGCCTTAGAAGAAGAGATAGTAAAAACTAGAAAATAAATGGAGAAATTTAAAGGATTGTATCATCAAAATCTGCCAAGTATTAAAGCCTC